>PVKN010035988.1:0-11524 GCA_004027915.1 Capromys pilorides | reverse complement strand
GCTTGCTTCTTCTCTCCTGGCTCCTCTCCCCTCTGGAAGCACCTTGTCCTTTGCATCTTTGCCTTTGTGCTCTGCCCAGGCTCCTCCCTTTCCTGCCATGCTTGGCCTCTCGAGAGCTGCAGGGCTCCTCCAAACAAGGGGCCCCTTTACGCCACCTGTCCTTAGGCTCTTTCTTTAAAGCCAGTGTCTCCATGCTCGTATTATCTGTAATAGTGCCCATCCTTTTAGGAGAGATTTCCATTAGTTTGTCCATATACTCTAGTTATTCTGAGAAAAAGACAAGGTGGTCAATAAGCAAATGTGTGTGGAGAATCCTGAATGAAAGGTAAACATAGGCTTGCTTGGGAGTGTCTCAGTTACTTCTCTCTCATTGCTGGGACAAAATACCCAATACCCAGAATTCAGGAAGGAAAGGTTTAGTTAGCTCACAGTTAGTGGAGGTTTCAGTGCATAATCAGCTGGCTCCAAGGCAGAGTAGCACGTGGCAGAGGGCAGCAGTTGCTTGTGATGGGAAACAGCAAGGTGCCAAGGGAGGAGCAGCAGCAGCAGCTTCGGCAGCGAGCCCTCCTCTCTTCCTTCCTTACACTGCAGTCAGGCTCTCTGCCCCAGGGAAAGTGCAGCCCTCACTCCCATAAAGCCAGAAATGGACCAGGAATTAATTGCAAACTCTAGAAGCTGCTCCAGTGACTGCAGGAGGCTTTGGGGGAACAATAGGCACCAACCACAACAGTAGAACTTACGAGAACTTTGACTATATTATTGTGCTGTGTGAGTCTCCTCTCAATTGGAAGATGTAATGTTTTCCAAATACCTTTGTTTATCTCCAGTTTTGGGGAAGTTTAATATAAGGACCATCAGAGACTACAAAGAGTAAAAGTCTCTCTACAAACCCACATTGCTGGCTCATGTAGGAACTGGGATGTTTGAAAACTGGAAGGCTTCAATGAGGTTCTGAGTCATGCCCGTTCTGTGTTCTCAACTCTGGTGTTCTCTTATGCATAGGACTTGCATCCTTACTGGGTGTATCTGTGTGACTAATTCTCTGTCTCAAAACTCATGAGAAAACTAAGCTGTCCAAGTTAGCTAGCTGCTGCTATGCTATCTCTGCCTGGGCAGTCACGTGGGAGGCCACACTAGAGGCCACTGAAAGAAAGTAAACGTGTCCTTGGTGTGTGGTGCCATCAGCACACTCCTCCACTGGAGGCCAGGCGTGGCACCATCTCCTTCAAGCAGGGACTCGGGCCTGTGCAGACTTAGCTATGGGAGAAGCTGGGGATCCTCTAGGATGCTTTAGCTCTCGAGTGCTGTATACACATGCAGCTCTCTCTCCTTTCTATATTTATTTCTAAGGATGCCACCACTGATGCGGTGTAGCCACTGAGCACACAGTGTGAAGATACTGTCTCGCTCCCATGAGAGGAAGAGAGTACAAGGGCAGCAGAGACACTGATATAACACCACCCAGGGCTTGGTGATGATTTATGCATGTCTATGGGTACTCATCAGGGTCATTTCTAGACTATCAGGCCTGACCTCTGGTGGTCGAGGGCTCATGGATTAATTAAGCAGGAACTACAGAGGCAGAATGGCTTGTCCATTGGGGGTTGGTTTATACAATGTGCATCATGGTGACCAGAGTTTCTAAGACACAGGAGCAACTGGTACTAAAGCAGGAACAACTAACCAGCTGAAGTGTACTGGTGGTGGGGCAGGGAGGCCGTTCTCTGCTACATTTTTTCCCTTTTGTTTTCCATGGCAAATTGTAAGCATATTACATGTGATCTTCTGAGATAATGCCCTACTAGAAGCATTCAGTAATCCTGGGACAGGCCCTAGCCAAGCTCCCCAAGATTATTTTATTATAGGATTTTCCTCTACATTGTTTTTAGGAAGAGACATCATTCAGGCCTGTCTGTTCTGTAGCATCACTCTGGCAAGGTAGTGAGGAAGTTAGTCTGACCTAGGAGAGTGCCCGGTGTACCTTAGGCACTCATTCAGTCTTGATCAAGTGTTTGATTGGTTGTCTTGGGCAACCATTCATAGAGTTTAAGGCAAAAGACACAGCTAGCAGGGGGCAGGGCAGCAAGGACTGGGGTGAGCAGCCTGAAAAGATGCAAACAAAGGGCACTAGGGATGGAGCAATCCTGGGAATATTGTCCTCGGGCTTCAGCCGCGCATGGCCTGCTCAGCATCCAGACAGACCAGAGCAGGACTTGGACTCTTCGGGGTGACCCGGGAGGAGCTGTCTAGGTGAACTGTCCAGCAGATCCAAGGCTGAATTTGTGACATGTGTAGAGGTAGTCACTATGTACTGGGGTCAAGTGTGAGCAGGAATGTCTACAGATATAGCTGGTCTCTCAAGTGGTTACAAGCTGTTTTTTAAAAAAAACTTTGGAGAACTGTGGCCCATATGTTGCATGTAGCTTTTATTTAATACAGGTTTTGAGTTACTTTTGCTACGAAGGCAAGCTGGTTGTCACTGTCCATAATCAAGAGTAGGCCATATCTGGGGATTCTTTTCACAGCAGGACTCTATAAAATTTTGTTGTCTTCTCAGTACAGGTAGGGAATGGCAGGTCAGGGACAGTGACACAGATGCCAAAGCCTGAGCTGGCTTCCAGGTACAGGTACCATCATAGGGGCTTGAGTTGTAGCACATATGGTGGGGGCAGTTCTGGTGGCTTGGGTTCCAGGAGGAGGCTTGGGCCTTGGATTTCTTGTTGGTGTCAGGTTTGCAAATAGCAGCAGGAAGCAGTTTGCTGTGCAGAGCAACCCTGCAGGGGAGTTTCAGCCAAAATAGTTTTGAGAAGGTGACCACAGCATTCTAGTCTGTTGAACATCATTACTAACAGAGCGACTTCTGTTTGTCAACAGGGCAAACTCAGCATCTGTCAGGGGCTTCATTTCTTAAGAACAGCTCATCTCGGACAGTCAGTGGCATCTGGACAGTTAGGTCTTGGTCTCAGGTGAGCTTGTCAGCTTCCTTGATTGGAAGGACTGCAGAGAGAGACCACTGTGATGCCCACATGGCCATGCTGCTTTCAGGGACTTCGGCAGGGTGTTGCTAAGTAGGGTGTAGGGCTAATGCGATGCCAATGCTGATTGCCACAGAGCTGCAGGTGAGGGCCCAGTCAGCTTCCTGGTCTTGGTGCACAGGCAGAACAGCTTATGGCTGATGCTGTCCGATGCACTCACTTGCATGTTCCTTCAGCAGCACTCAGGGGTTGAACAGTGCAACCTCCCTCACCTTGAGGGTGCCCCTAGCTAACAGGAGTGTATCAAGCTCTTCTTCTGCTTGAGTTGAGCAGGATGGAGAGAATGCCTAACTGGGGCACCGTCAGGGATCTTAACAAAATCAGGCCCGCAGGCTGGCAGGTAGGCAGGCAGGTGGGCACAGATAGACAGATCGCATCTTCTTCCCCTTGGGGTCTGATGTGAGCTGAGGAACCTTCCTCTAGACTTCCAAGGGGACTTGGGAGATTGTGAGGGCCAGCCTTCTGGTCAGGACCTAGGAGGTCCTTGCTCTGCACTCTAGGGCCCATGATGGGCAACAGAAGAGGTCAGCAAGGTGGATCTTCCTGGCCAGTGCACCAGGTGCGCCAGCAAGCAGAGTCACCAAAACTACACTCAGGATTTGGAGGCAGATTTAGCTACATCAATAGGCGCTGATCAGGATTATTCCTGGAATATCGGGCCCTGATCTCTGGTGTTCTAGGGTTTATCAGGGATAGACAAGCAGGAAGCACAGAGGCAGACAGGTGTGTCCACTGGAATTGGCTTATACAATGTGTATCATGGTAGCCAGCCGTTTCTAGGAGACAGAAGCCACCAGATCTCAAACAGGTACTGTTACCTGGGCAACTAAGAAACTGAGGTATACTGACTAGTCATGGGATCTCTGCTACAATATCTTGGCAGAGAATTCTGGGACTCTCGGCTGTCTGGAGTCTCGTGTGATCCTAGGTGCATGGTGTCCTGGTGACTGGCCTAAAGCAACACAGCCTAGAGGGAGTCTGAGCTTTAGGGATCAGCGTAGAAGTGCATGCCTTACCTCTCAGACAGTGGGTGCTAGCTGATGGGGACTTGTGTTAGTGACATCTGGATAGCTCCTCCAGGGGGACAGTGGAGTGGTATACTCAAATGCACCCCTTTGGTCAGGGCAAGAAATCGCTCCCTAGGTTTAAAAGAAGGAAAGGCGAATTATACAGCACCTGCTCCTGGAGCTGAGTGCGCCATTCTCCAGCGTGCTCCTGGGAGTTCCCATGGCTTCCATTCACTTTTTTTGGGGTCAATCTGCAGACAGGTCATGCTGGGACCTTGCACATGGTGGGTAAATGATTTACCCCTGAGTTATACCCTCAACTCAGGTTGATTTTTATTTCTCTCTTTTCTTTTCTTTCTTCTTTTATTCTATTATTTTTTCCTTACTAAGAGATGGGGTCTCTCTTTGTTCCCAAGACTTGTATCTCAGCCCTGGGCTCTAGAGAGTCCCTGATCCCTCTCTTCAGTAGTTTTAACTTCAAGTTCACACCCATGCCTGATTGTTCAAGTGTATCTTCGCTTCTTTACTTCTCCGTAGCCTCCGCTGACTCCAGGAGAACACACTGCTAGACAAAACCCGGATGCACGTGCCCGGCTCCTTTTTCTCTCAATGGAGTCAACTGACCTGGTGCTCACTTTTGGCAAGGCGAGTGATGCATTTGGCTTAGCCTTAGAGGAGTTGGTGAATGAAGTCATGTGAGCTGAGTAAAACTGTCTTAGTGTTAGGAACCTCCTGTCCCTGACTTACCTTTAAGTTTTGCTTAGCCAAGAGCTAAGAGGCAGAGACTGTGGCTGGTGTCTCACAGAAGCCATGCAGCATAATTGAACAGGAACACATTTGGAACCAGACAGGCTTGGAATTAAATTTTGTCACTTAGAGATGCTTTAGAGCTATTTTTGCTTAAATCTCTAGGAGGCTCAATATTCTTGGAGAAATGACTCTATTGATGCCAGGATTCCAAGTTTTCTTGTGTGTACAAAGGTTTAGAAAACGATCTGACATTGGTTCTCAGTAAACTTCTCTTTTCTGATCAGAACAATATTCAGGACTTCTCTCTTGGTCAGCAGCCCTGCGGGCTTGATTCTGTGTATACTTCTCCCACCTCTGCTTCTCATTCCCCTACTTCCCTGTTTATCCCTCATCTTCTTCCACTGAACAGAGAAATAATAATTTTCTGAAGGTGATAGAGAGACAGGAGAGCAGGCAGCGCCACCCCTGCCCGCCTTGGCCTTGGGTTCTCGTGCTTCAGTTCCGGCCCGCGCTTGCCCCAGGACAATCTCTCCCTGCCCACCAGCCCCCAACATGACCCGTGCTCCATCCCAGTGTGAAGACACTTAAGCAGCGTGACGCTTTCCATGCGGGCGCCAGGCGTGGTCACTCTGCAGGAGGACATCTTTTTCAAGAGAACAAAAGTCCTTCCCCTTCGTTCTCACAGAACACCTGAAGCAGGAATCACTAGCACAGTGAGACAGCCCAGGGAGGTCTAAGGGATGGGAGCAATGCAAAGAATCGCGCTGGTATTTCCAAGAGTTCGTTTTTGCTGAACTTTTAAAAACAAAATGCATGTCCTCAGGAGTTTATGTTTTAAGTACACAGGCTCATTAATTTAAAATTTTTTATTAAAAATTTAACTTACTTATTACAATTATTTCTTTTAAAATTATTAAGTTAAACACATCTTCTTGGGCTTTTGGTACCTGCCCAGGAAGATGCTGTTGCAGCCCGTTACGAGCCAAGACTGAATTCATCCCGCAGGAGCAGAGGCGCCGGCATCACTGGAGCCCCGCCCTCCCCGCCGGAGCCCCGCCCTCCCCGCCGGAGCCTCGCCCTCCCCAGCGCAGCGGCGCCCTCGCCAGCGCAGCGGCGCCCTCCCAGCACACATCCTTCAGTCAGTAGTGGGTCTGTGTGTTTCAAAGCAGTCACACTTGTGAGCATATGGATGTGGAAAGACCGAAATACAGACGGTCTCTGATTTCCAAAGTTACAGTGTAGGGTTTTTCAACTTCATGATGGTGTGAAAGCCGTACGCAGTTTGTAAAAACTGTATTCCAAAGTCTGAAGTTTGGTCTTTTCCAGGCTAGCACTGTGTGATAGGATGCACCCTGTGGCGCTGGGCAGCGACAAGGAGCCCGAGTCCTTGTTAATAATGGGAACAGAGGGGTATACGACCAGTCCTACACAGTAATGTGTGTTGCTAAGTTAGGACGCCGGTAGGTTTTCAGCGTAGGGTGTTTTCAAGTCACGGTGGGTTGTCAGGGTATACCTGAATTGTATATGGAGTTGCGCTGTGAGCTGTGGCGGGGAGGTGGGTTTCACCGCATCTTTGAAACACAGGGAGCGGGGATACAGCGAGGAAGAGGAAGGCTAGAGCTGCAGGGGTGAAAGCCCCTGAGACGCCGGGCCTGGGATGCCCCGCTGTGGTGGCAGGCTTTCTCCAGCCAGACATCCCATCTGTGCTCCTCACAGCTGCTGGGTCACCCTGGTGACTGGTCCCTCTGCCCCTGCTGCCCTGTCAGAACCATGCATCTTGCACGTGGATGGCTTGTCTTGACCCCTCACTGCATGGAGGCAGCTTTTCAGCCTTGGCCCCATCGAATCCTGAGTTTCCTGATTCAAACTTAAGAAAAAGCCATCATTTTCCAGAGACTGCTGACCAATCTGCTCCTCAGCCGTGTTGGGATTGAGACTTCACAATAAGCTCCTGGATTACAGCCAGGGCCTGGGTGCAGAGGGTGGTCACGGGACACATCACGGCTCCCTCATCTCCTCCTTGAGCGGTAGGCTGGGCAGTGTCACTGAGGTGCCTGGGAACTAGAAATAACAGAGCTAACATTGGGGAATAGGGACAGTGGATGCCTTGGTTGTCCCAGTGGATATCAGCGCTGTTTGATGCTAGGAAGAAAGGACAGAGAGGAGCAGGCCCTGCCATAAAGATTGGATTTCTCTTGTGCCTTCTGTAGACAACGGACTTACTTGGTGATGAAATGTCACAAACCTGGTTAAGCCAGCCAAGGAGACCACAGCGGGGGCCTGGCTCCCAGATTAACCAGAAGGTGCCAGTGCAGTAGAGAAGGGTCCATCCAAGGGCAAGTGCCTCCTTGCAGAGGAAGGCCTGACTTGTAACAACGTTTCTACCTGCTTCCCGCGTGAGTGAAGGCAGTGGCTTCTCCAGGCTTGAAGGCCCTCGGGAATCCCGAAAGCTTCTCGCATGCTTTTCTTTTCCTTCATTTGGAGGAGAGAACACTTAACACCTGCTTCTGAGACACTTCGCGGCCACGTGAGCATTTAGCCACACAAACTTAGTGTCGACATTATGCTGGCATGACCTTGTGTTTTCCAATTGTTTCAGGATAATTTTTGTCGACTACAGGTTTCTCTGGTGTTTTGGGTCGTGGAGGACAAGAGCGGATGGGCCGGGGAGGACATTTTCCGTGCCAAGAAACAGAAAGAATGCGCATGCCAGTGCTGGAGGAGGAGGAGGCAACCGCCAGACGCGTGTCTAAGGGTGTGAGCTGGACGCGACACTGGAAATACTCACGGGACCGCAGGACATCGCTGGAGCGGAGGCGAGAGTGCGTCTGCGAGCCATTTCCTCAAGCAGCGCGGTCTCCTGTGAGCCTTTGGCCACTAGAATGTTGGGAAGAGGCAGGCGCCTTCTCCCTCCTTTTAGGGTTCTGGGGCGGGGGCCGTTGGGAGCCCGAGTGCTTGGCCCGTCCCCTCCTTCCATCTCAGCGTGCCCCCTGCCGGCCCTCATTCTCGCTCAGGAGTGGCCACTTAATGCCTTGGGTCTCTCGCCTTGCCAGAAGCAGCGCTCACGGCGGCACGGCCCTTCCGGGTCCTCCTCCCAGCATGCACTGCGGGATTACCCATCTGGAAGTCCTTCAGTGGCCTGAAGCCCTGGAGATTTTCTTCCCATAAGCGGGGCGGAAGTCAGTGATGTTCTGGCCCTAGTGTGAATTGTTGAATTATTACGGTGGTCACCTAACAGGGCCGGAGCCCTCAGAACAACAGCTTATCTTCCCAATGCCCACCTCCTCCTCCTCCTCCAACCCAGCCCTGCATGTGATTTCCTCTCACCTTCCCCTCCCCCATGGAGAGACCCCGATCAGCTCCTTACATGTAATTGAAACTGACCTCCTAACTCCACCCCTGGTAAAAGTCCCTAAAGTCTCTGCTTTTTTTGTCTCAGGTCAGAAAATCCCCCAACTGCCCTCAATCCTCTCCATGTCTTTGAAGTTAAAAAAGGCTTCTCTTATCTTTCCTATTGCCTTATTTTAGTTATTTTGTTTTACTTTATTTATGTATTTGGTACAGGGTCTCACTACGCAGCTTGGACTTGTAGTGATCCTCCTGTCTCAGCCTCCCCAGCTGGGATTACAGGAGTGTGCAGCCATGCCTGGACTTGGTGGCCAGCTCAGTGTGCTTAGGGGTTGGGGTCAGCATGGCATGTGGTGCCAGGGATCGAACCCCGGTCCCTGAGCTTGCCTAACCAAGCACTTAGTCCACTGAGCTATCTTGCTGGTCCCCTGTGCTGCTGAAAAACCTAAGAGGTAGGAGACAGGAAAAAGTGATTATCACTTGCCCGTCCTCAGAGGTTTTTTACCACCGGATGCGAGCAGTTTTAAACACACCAAGCCATAGGGTGGCACTTCAGTGCCTTCTCTGGGTGTGTTGCCCAAGTCCCCAGTTGGGTGGCTGTGCGGGGGTGCATGGCCACAAGCTATCAGACAGTCGTATCGGTGATACCCTCCCGCAAGCCGCTAGATGGGGATGGCAGAGGCGATCTGTCATTGTAAAGACATTGTGTCTTTTCTTAGGACCCCAGAGTGCAGCAGGAAGGCCTCTACCTTCTCTCTCTAGCTGGACCTTTGTGGAGGGGGCTGAGAGGAAGGGCTGTTTGGCTAATATTTTCTATAGCAGTACAAGGGTGTGTTTCAATTTCACTAAGCATGAGCTGAGGCTGGCTTAGGTTTGCCCTGTGACTTTGAAATTATGGGATGAGGAGGGTTTGGTGGTACAGCAAGGAAAATAAGAGATCCTGACTCTGAGGTGAGCTGGAGCTCTTCCAACCTGAGAACTGCGTGATCGAGAGCTTCGGATCAGCCGTACTCTTGGCCTCCCAGCAGCTGCCCCTCTGTGGCTGTAGCTTTCTCTTTGCAGACTGTGTAGGTCCGTGGATGCTTGCCTGTGCTTACAAGCTGCACTGGCTTGGGGCCAGGTGCAGCGGGCCCCTTAGCCAGTGCGTGTGGCTGCTCACTGTTTTGCAGTCTTCTGAAGGATGTTTGCGGCTGTCCCATGTGGACCACTCAGCTGAGTCACTGAGCTCTTGTGCCTGAAGTCTGTTGTCCTGCCTGTCCCAGGGCCCAAGTCCCTGCACCTCTACCAGGCTCTTGGCCGCCTGTAATCTGCCCATTTCCAGCACCCCCATCCCTTTCCTGCTTCTCCCCAGAAGGCTCTGTCTTCACACCAAGCCTACGGCGTTCCCATTGGGAGTGAGCCCCCCACCCCATCAGCCCAGTCTGCAGAGTTGGCCTCAGCTGTAGCCATGTGGCTCCCTCCCTGTCTCCTCACTGTCCTCTCCTGCTTCTCCTGTCCCGAGTTCCCTAGGAGCCTCGTGTGTGTGAGGACAAAGTGACCGCTCTTTTCAAATTCCAAATCTTGGGCAACTAACAAAAATGTGCGAATGGGTCATACCAAGGGTGTTTTGGTGTTTCTTCAATTTTAAATCATAAGACACAAGAGCAGGGGATGTACAATGATTGTTGAGAAATTTCTGGAACCAAGAATTCTTCCTAGTCTATTGAATAAAGTTTTCAAGGAGACAATTAGGGAGAGCAAGAGAGTTGGGGGTGCTAACTGTGCCAGTCAAACCCTGGATTTGCAGGGCGGGATGGAAATGCTTCTGACACATGTATGATCTTCAGGCAGAGGGGAACACACTCCACCCCAGAGGGAACCATGGGAGACGGGGTCCTAGCAGTGTGACAGATGTGGGAACTGGGCAGATGTGAACAGATGTGGGATACTGATAATTTTGGCTCTTGTGGGGCAGAGCAGATCTAAAAATTCTCTTCAGCAGTTGATAGCTCCAAATACTTGTAGTGGATTTCTAACAGGTGGAAACTTATTACACCCTGCTGAATTAAACTATAGGGGTTTAATGAGTGCAGGAGGCCCACCTGAGGGCTGTGGCCGACAGCATGAAGGCAGCGCAGGAGATGCTGCTGGAACGCTGTCAGGGCTGCTGTTTGGAGAAGCTGTTGGAGCTGGTGAAAGCTGCTGGATCTCTTGGTCTGTTCTGCTGCAAGTCCTTGTCATGCTGGCTTTCCTGATGACCTTTGGAGAAGCTCTGGTCCTCATCTTGAGCATCGCTTCCTACTCTGGAGGGGAAAATGGTGCACGGCTTGGCCTCATGGAGAAGCTTGACACATGGACTTTCCTGACTGGAGCTCAGCCTTCCTTATTGCTGGAGGAGCTCAGGACCTCACTGTTGCTGGGGACGGCTGTGATACTTTTGGGGGAGCTCTAGTGCTTACCTTGAGCATTGCCTCCCCCTTCCAGTGCAGATCCCTCAGCCTGGCAGCACAGATCCATGAAGCGAGCCTGCATGGGACTTTGCTGTGGGCTCGAGGCCTCCAGCCGGACTGGTGGGAGGCATTGCTATGAGCTCTAGGCCCTCAGCTGGATTCTTTAGTATTTAGTTGTTGATAGATTTCCTGCACTTGTAGTACACGACTCTTGGGTGATTCATTATAAAATAGTATTATCAACTGTGTCCTGTACTACATTGTTCACCTTGCAAAAACCCCAAAGCACAACAGTATTGCAGGTCAGATAGGGATTCACCTTAGGATAGTTCAGGGCCCCAGGCCAATGCATTCTGAACTTTGAGAAAAAATGGGAGAGGTGAGCAGGCCTGGGAGGGCGAGCTGAGGTGGGAGGATGACTGCTCGGCTCTCCTGGGCAGCGCCAGCCTTGCTCGGGCAACAGAGCGGCAGCAAGGGGACTTGGGCAGCCTGGGCAGGTTACCATGATGATGGGAGTGTGGGGGTGCTGCGTGGTGGTGGTGGGGGATGCAGGGTTCCAGGGAAGATGGTGGGGAGGGGACAGGAAGGACAGGAGGCTGAGAGCAGGGAGAGGCGAGCAGCGGTTAGAGTGCGGGCAGGAGGATTGGAGGGGCAGTGAGCTAGGCCTTGTGGCCCTGTGCTGTGTGGAGTCTTGCCCTCGCTGCTGTGGAGCTCTGTGCAGAGAGCATGCGATTAGCCTTGGTGGGATTACCGCGAGCCCCCTGAGGCAGGCAGGATGGCCAGAGGGATGGGGCTGGGGCAAGCACTCCAGGCAGCCCCACAGGCTAGGGAAGGACCAGGCAACCTGCAGAGGCCTCCAGCCAGAGTGAGGGGTGCCCCGTGATTCTCAGGACCGAGCACCCTAGAACCCTCACTCATTGGTCAGGGGCAGCTGGCACATATGTCCTTGGTACAG
>PVKN010035987.1:0-11525 GCA_004027915.1 Capromys pilorides | reverse complement strand
TTATCACAGACTTGCTTGGAAAAAGAAAGTTTCGTGAAGATGCTGTGGGATTCCAGCAATGGAGAAGTCCATTAACACTTTGGGTCCAGCGGGGACCAAGCCAAAAACCCAGAAAATAATGGAAAAAGAACACACGACATGTGCATAGCACTTTGCTGAGTGCCCACATGCCACTCCTGAAGGATTCAGAGTGCTTTAAGAAGTATTAAGGGGCTGGGGAGAAAGCTCCATGGCACAAGTGCCTGCCTGGCAAGTGCAAGGAGTAAGTATCAGAATGATGTTCTCCGAAAGGAGAAGAGAGATGGCAAGAGGGCTCTCAAGACAAACAGGAGCCATGGGAAATACCTTAAGCTTCCTATACAAGTTGCTCATATTGATCCTAATGTCCTACCATGGAGTCATGCTAGCAAAATGGCTTATCGTTGAAGTACGACTTTTCTTCAAAGTCTTTTTCCTTTTACTTACCTTGTCTCTTTGAATCCTCTTAATTTCAGACTAACAGGAAATCACCAATACCTTGGTGGAATTAATATATTGTCCTGGAGAGTATTTATAATCAAAAGAGTTATATATATATATATATATATATATATATATATATATATATATATATAATTACAAGAGCTGAATTTTTTATGGTAACATATTAAGAACCAACGATCAGTCTGAAGAATTCCTTACTGATAGCGTTGAAATAATAGCTATCCACTGAGAAATGGACCATAAATGCTAAAGGACCAGCTTTCATTAAAAAGGGGAGAAAATGAGAATAAGATGCCTTAATGCTAAGTAAGATTTTGTTTTTGACCTTTTTCTTATTACCAGTACACAAAAAGGTGAAAGGTCTTTGGTTTTAAAATAAGACAAAACTCTCATTCAAAGTCCAGAAAGCCTTGGCCTTACGATTTTTTGCATTCTCTCGGTCAGAATTCATTTTCTTCCATGCCTACATTTGATTTCAATTAAAAAAAGACAGCTTGCTTAATCTTTCCCACAAACTGATATGGTGTATACCTGAGTGAACGGGACAATTTTCCTTATAAATTATGTATAAAATCCTCTACCGCTGCCTCTCTCATAGACTCAAAAGAAAATTCAATTTCTCTTAGCTTATTTTTTCATGGTTCTTGGGATATTCATTTCAGATTTTCCACTCATTTTTATAAATGTCTTATTTATTCAAGCTCTTCATAGTGGAAAGTAATGCTGTGCATTACAGATTTTATTACTCTGGACAGGTTACAATATCTTCTCAGAAGCCAAGGCACTAATTGATTTTAAAGTCTCTGTAAACGTTGGGAAACCTTCTTGCCACATACTTGGGAGAAGGCAGTGTGGCATTATGGGAAGTTCCTGGTAGGATTCTGATTTTTTTCTCCCCTCCTGCCCTTCCTCATCCTGTGACTGTCTCTGGAACTTAGCTACTACACTGTGTAACATGGCAGCCCCTCAACTGCAGCTTACAGTACCTCTCAACTGCTCTTTCAGTATTAGTTTAAGCTTTGTTCTAAATCATTCTTCTGGGACTCCTCTGAAACATTAGATGTCTGTCATGATTCTGTGATTTAACTCATAGCTTTCTTTGGCATACTTTGGCTTGATGATAATCTCTGGCCATAGAAACGGCCAAGATGCAAGGGGTACTAAATTGCCAAGTCTCCTTCAACCATGGTTTTGAGATAGAAACAGCAGCAATAGAAATGAAACTTGACCTTTTCCTGGGACCACTGGGAAAGACTGTGGCCTGACAGGCTATTGGTTGGCTCCTCTCACTAATTTCTTGTCTCTTCAGGTGGGTGACAAGAGTTATAAGGGCGGGGTCTTCCTGACACATTTGGCATTACTTAAATACCATCTTCCAGGCTAAGCTGACAGAAACCACTGCTTCAGTGACAGATAGACACCCTTCTCAGCTTCTAAAGCACAGATACTATCACCTTTCTAGGGAGGAGATAGGAACTTACATCTAACATGGCAAAGACTGAGGAAAGATAGAAGCCAATGGCTGATATCCAGTGTGGTAAATTAACAAATGGTAGCCACCTTGTAACACTTAGCTGAACTTAACTAGTGTGGGTGTGGAGGGACCGCCTGAAGTTTTTTGCTAACAATATTAGAAAGGAAAACGAGAAGTGTTACTGTGCATTGTTAGGGAGCTGTGGACTCTCCTGGTGCTGTATCTCCTGGTGGAGCTTGTCATGTTGGTATATCTGATATGAACTGTGCTATTCTCATTGTCCAAGGGAGCTCAGGAACTTGTTGTTGCTGAGGATGTTTGCAGCTTATTTTGGATGAACTCTGGTCCTTACTTTGAGTGTCATTTTCTGGCTTCAGTGCAGATCCCCTCAGCCTGTTGGTATGGATTGTTCACCCTGCTGGCACAGATTTTCTAGCTTGCAGCACCGATCATTGGGCCTTCTTAGTGCAGATGCGTAAAACAGACTTGTATGAGACATTGTCTTGGGCTTTTGACCTCTATTTGGATTTGTAGGAGGTGTTGTTATGAGTTCTAGGTCTTCAGCTGGACTCATGCAGGGCATTTCTGTGAGATTTAAGCCCGTACCTGGATTCTTAAGGTGTTTAGTGTGTGGGCAGATTTTCTGCCCCCTTTTGAACTTGATTGTTTGGGTAAGTATTATAAAAGAATCTTACAAATTATGTGTCCTGTATTTAATGATTCCTTTACAAACCCTGACTACAATATCCCTGAAATCGCTAAACCTCAGGATTGTGTAATCAGCACTGGTTCCCTCTTAGGGATTCCAGGAAGGGAGCAGCAGTCAATTTCAGCCCTACTAGGTTCATGGAACCAGCTAGCTGGCAAACAAGCCTCCACTTTTACTAAATTTTTGCTGAAGTGTAGCTATAGCAGCTGCAGGTGTCCTAAATCTCTTCAAGTGCTACAGGACATATGTACCTTGGCCACAGCAGGCTTGAGACCTTGACCAACCCTAGATGCCTCCTCCTGGTGGCCACCCTTAATGACTTTGCCATGTAACCTCCAGAATACTCAGACCTATGTCCTTCTATGGAGGTTCTCAAGTAGGTCCTTGAAATGTATAAAGCCATGCGTGTGTAGCCCACTGTGGCTCTCCATAAGCAATGTTCTCTCACACCCCTCTGGTTAGTCAAGGAGAGCTGTTTTCAGTAGTTTGACCCTTATGCTGCAGCACAGGCTGAAGTAATAGGCTTTACTATGGTGGTCTTGTTCATATATTCAAGCTTATTTTAGTGTGGACAGAGCTGGTGACAGTATAAGAGTTAGTAGTATTAGGGGATGCTAGTCCTCAAGCACCCCAGAAGTCAGTGGCAGATACTGGCAGCAACTGCTGTTAACTAGTGGCAAAAAGCAGTGGCACTTGGCAGAGACCAGTAGAGATCCACGAAAAGGTTCTAGAGAGAAGTGGAAGCTGCTAGACAAGCTTCCGAATGCTGCTAAAAGTTGCTGTAAAGCCAGCTGCTGAGGAGATGGTAGACAAACTTGGAGCTGCCACAATCTGTAAAATGAAGGAAGATCAAAGGTCACTGTCCCTCATGGCCCAGAGCTCTAGTAGATTTGTAATTTCCATCCAAACATAACAAAAGGATCCTTAGCTGATTGGCTAAGTCATAAGAAACTTCAAGGTCACAGGAGACTATGGAGCCAACTTGAATAGGATCTAGATGGTGTGAATGACTCTGTGTTGAGCCTAATGAGCCACGAGTCAGTGTTTACTGGCCTTTCTTCTTGTACGTTTGTGGCCATGTTTGCTTTCATTAAATTTTTTTTTGATATATTAAGTGTCCTCCCAGTAGACTAAAGAAGTAAATAATTTTTATGTTGAAATTCCTTTCCAAATTATCAAGATTAATCTTTATATTCTGATAAGTAAGATTATTTTGCTTAATTTACTTAGTGCTTAAATGGCCCAGAAAAAATTTCCAGCCCCAATCAGTCATTTTGGCTGAACTTGAGTTCTAGCTTGAAGACCTTTTATAATGTAACTGCATAGATACTTCAGTCGTACTTAGCTGCTTAGATACAAGCCCAAGGGCGATGCTAGGTTCCATGCTTATACATTTTCTTGATCATGAGGTTCCAAAAACCTTTAGCTGAGTACTTCATCACCTTAATCTGGCTTTGAGAATTCTTTTGCATCCTCGTCTCTGAACTTCTACGAAGACAAACAGATCAAGAATAGTGAGCCCACTATGTACATCAGAGTTGTGAATAACAAGCCAAGTCATGCAGAACTGTTGTATGATTCCAGGAAGTAAGATACCTTCCTTCACTGAGAAACTAGGAGTCTTGGCACCACTGAAATCTATAAGCTCATATGCTGATCTGCGAGCATTCCACGTCAGATAAGCAAGAAGATGAAGGAGCATCATGGTGGAGTTGGGTTTCAAGGGCCAACAGGAGAAAAGAAGTTGAATTAATAGGCTTGAAACCAATCCATATAAACTTAAAAAGAATTTAAATCAGTCTCAGGGAAGTTCTAAATGTTGCCAGTGTGATGCTGACAGCTTTGCTCATTCTGCGACTGTTCTTCTTTCCATACTGGAAATGGAAAAAGAGGAAAATGATTAATTTAAGTCCTGTGGGGTAAAACTATCCCCATCACCAGCATGCTGGTGGTGAGAAACTTTGCACAGGTGACCCAGAACTTTAGGGCACAATACCCACATAAAGAACAGTGACAGTGGATCCAGTTTGGAGCCATTCTCTGCACTTTGAGTGCTCATTTTTGTAAGCCCTCTCTGCTTGCTGTGTACAGAAATTCTGCAATTATGTACTTTGGAAATGGAAGTGCTTTTCTATTCTGAGTTCATGAACACAAACACAGTCACACAAGGACACAGGTCATTCTCTTTCCTATGAATAAAAAGATGAGAAGAAGCAATTTGAGGTTCAGCATGGAGGCAGTTAAGTTATATTTTAGGGAAGATTTTCCGACAGTGAGGATTCATGGTGTAAAATGGGGTTTTAGAAGAACTGCAGGAAGACAATGACAGTGGCTGGTTCATGATCTGGAACACTACAGCTGCAACCGTACTGAAGGTGAAAGGGAAATTGAAATGGACATCTAGGTGAAGGTTGGTCATCCATAGTCACAATCAAAATGCAAAGCAAGCAATCTTCTGAAACGGTTCATACTGTGAAGATCAGGGCCAAACCTACTTCTAGTCTAGGGTCTACGACAGCTGTCAGAGATACTAGCATGCACACAGTAGGCATTATTAAAAAAATGTTGCATTGGAATATACAAGATTTCAAGGAGCAACTGATGATAAAGCTTTTCATATTAAATAGAATGATCCCCATGAGATGTGTAACTGATACTGGGGGCAAAATGTGGGCCCGCTGTGACTTATGGGGTTCTCTTCTATAGAACAAGTGGCAGAGGGCTCTAGCTGACATCCTCAGTCATTTCCCTGAATTTCAGATTCCATGAGATTTCTGATGCATGCATGTTAACTGGGGCAGGAGGCTCAGGGGCATCATGGTGGCAACATTTTTTTTGCCACCTTTTAAATCATAGCCTGGTGGTCTTGCCCTTTCCTATTTCATGGATTCACTTTCTCCATTTGTTTTTAGTTGATTAGGAAATTGCTGAACACAGAATTTCTCCCTGTCCATAAATATCTTCAAAGTTTCACAGCATGAGGAAAGAGCTGCTATTTGTTTGGCTCACCGATTTGGGGACTTTTTGCAAATTAAAGGATTTGAAAGGATCTAATATGGCTATATCATCAGATAAATGGTTAGGGTCAAGTTCTCCCCTTGGGTTTTCATTTAAATTAGTGTAATAGAAGGTGTACTGGAGCATCCAAGGACAGGAATTAGTCCTCTCTTAGTAACCAGATGCCACAGTGTGGGGGATGAGCCTCACTTCTAAGCGTGCAGTCTTGCTTTGTATTTCTGAATTTCAAATTGTTATGCTTCAGTGTGCAACACGGTTCCACCTCGTAGCAGAGTTTAGAAAAGGAATTGCTGTTTTTATCGGTGCTTGGTCACATGTTGCCTTACTGAAACATAGTGAGTTTTTGAAATGTAGCTGGATTTCATGGTAATATTCAGAATGGATAAAATTTAGTAAGTCTGATGAGCAAAAAACTTGTTGCATGCTGTCTATAGTCTCAAGTCGGTATCAGGTTTCCTTTTCTTGTACTTTCTTTTTTGAAGATGGAAAAAGTTCCCTGCAAAAGGAAGTTGAAATTTAGTTAGAAAGAAAATTGTACCTATAGGAAACTGCAAAGCAGGCAGGAGCATCCACAGAAGTCCTTATTTCTGGTTGCACACGGGGGACCACAAGAACTCAGGAAAAATCATGAGTAGATTACAGAAGTGGTCCCTACACAGGAAGGCATATTTTACATATTTGTAACTGATTGATAGACCACATATTATATGAAAATAATGCTATCCAAAGCCCCACAAACTGTTTCTAATTGTAGCTCTTCCAGTGGAAACACTTGAAATTTTATTTCCTCTACAAAGCCTCTATCTGGAGAAACTCAGACAACTTAGCCATGTTTCCTTCCTAGAAATATATTATTGTTGTTTTGCTCTTATACATTTAGGCTTGCTTTCAAAAAGATAATCTGTACAAAGCATCATAGAGAAGGGCTGGCATGATAGAACACCTGACTAAGTGCTTGCTTAGTCAAGTGCAGGGCCCAGGGTTCGATCCCTGGCAGCATGCACTGGCCCTGCCCCTCAGGCATGCTGAATCAGTGGTGGACTCTGGGTATGGTGGTACATGCATGTAATCCCAGCACTAGGGAGACTGAAAATAGGAGGATCGTTATGAGTCTGAGGTGCTGTACACGCACACACACACACACACACACACACACACACACACACATACACACACACACACACAAGAAAACCGGACAAAGCATCATAGAAATATGTTTACATCATACCAGACTTTTGTAGTCTTCACTATTATAATTGACTACTATCTACTTGTACATTATTGGTCATGCTATTATTTTGTCTATGCCCATCAACATAACTTTATTGTATTTCTGCTAAAGGACCAATGCTTTATCAATTATACAGATGTGTAAAACGAGAAACCAAAAGTGTAGTTCCTGTGAAGAAAAGAAATGGATGTGAAACATTCGATAAGTAGTTACCTGGGCAAATATAATGCAATGAGCTCTTGGAGACAAGCAAATGTAGAAAAGGCTAGAATGATTTGAAAGAAAAGAGTCAAGACAAAGCCAAACTTGGAAACAATGGGTGAATTTAGAGGCAGAAAAGACACGTGGCGCAACCCAGGGTTTAGGCTAGCACACAAACCTCTCAATAACCATCAAGTATCCAGAAGTTACATGAACAAATATGAATAAATGAAAAACAAAACAGGTAGAATAAGAAAAAAATAAGTATTTAGCAGGCACTCCTGCATATCAGTTCTTATAACTAAGAGCTACATGGAATTATCTAAACTTCACAAAAAAAGAACCAAGCTGAGGAAAAGTCATGGCACATGTGGTTATAAAGCTTAATCTCTATACTTTAGAGCACTCAGTTTGCCCCTTGTCCACCAATACCCTCTTCTTTGCTACCTTCCAGGATACTACACTGTGATCTTTGATTTTGGAAACCTTTATTCTTCTGACTTGGGGAGAAAAGAAGCAAACATGTGGAAAAGACCCCTACCTAGCCTCGAGGGTCAGAACAGGAAGCCGAAGGGATTCATGTGCTTCTGGGGTCATAGAAAGAGGTGGGAATTAGGCTGGGTGGGGGATATGGGGCTTAAAGGATGGTTTAGATCTGGGCTATGTTTTAACAGATTTTATATCAATCCAAAATGGTTGTCAATGATGGAACTTATGAGCCTTAATAATCGAAGAATTCTGTAGAAAACAGCAGCTCTTGTCTGCTGCTTCTGGTCTTCCAGGAATGAGCCTCAGTTACAACCCAAACATTAAAAAAAAAGAAAAAGAAAATTGAGGTGGTATGGAAGGGGTACAACTTAGGAAAAATGCATGGCTAGGAAACAGAAGCCTGAGAGCCTGTTTATCTGTCCTCATCAGGTCTGGTGGAGGGAGGGTATTGTTGTAATGAAAATAAGTAGAATAGGCAGTTTTATGCCCTAAGTATTTATATCATCTATTAAAGATATTGCTATAGTCCCTTTTCAGTGATTTGCTGGGCAGTTAAATTCAGACTTCAGTTCGGTTTAACACCCTGAAGTGGTTGTTTTACATAATTTATGTTGCCAGGATTCTTTTTGAACTACCATGTGACCTTCACCGGCTAGGAGGAGACTGCACTAAGAGGCCAATTCTGGCCCAGCAGGCCTCGACAGGATACTCACTGAACCTGGTTTCCTCAGACTATAGTGTCAGCCCGCAAGCCTGGGGACTGCAGTGTTAGAGCAGATTGATTTTGGAGTATGGGACTTGGTTATGTGTTCAGATGTCAGCGTCCGCCAAGGGGAAGCTCTTGATGTCCATACACCTTGTCTCCACAGATAGGTTGCGATCCACAAATGGGACCATTGCATTATGCAGCAGGTCATCCACCTTCACTTTTGGTTTCCTCAGCCCTATCACCAAGATTTACTTGCTTAACTTTGTAAAAGGAAATGATGAGAAAATTAGAGGGGAGAGGAAATATTATAATATCCGCACTTAGACTCTGTTCTACTCATCATAGCACATCCTTCTCTCTGACCTCCACGAACACTCCTTCTACATTTTTGCCTTCTAAATATTTGTATTCCTATATCTTCCTTTCTTAGCTTTCCTTTATTTCTTTGTCTCTATTCGTTCTTTTCAGTTAAGACACATGGACATGCAAGTACTCCTCTTAGGTAACTACTCTGTCCCTATTCTATCGGTTGTGAGAAAGACATGCTCCTATTGCCATGTCTAGGCTCAGGAATGGATGTCTCAGCTTCTTGCCATAGCACTCTGCCTACAAAGGGAGCTCAGAGCCACTCAGAGCAGCAAGGATCCCACTAAGACTCTGGATAGGAGGAACCCAGATGAATGCTGTCTTTACCTCTATAATCAGAAGCGGCAAGATCATTGTGTGCTCAGACGGGAAGATGCCTCAGAATGAGCGCTGCCTGAGCAAAAACACAGAAACCTGAAAACGAGTTGTTATTAAGGCTAGAGAGAGTGTAAGTCAGGAGAGGATACCTGAGGAGGACATCTTTGAGCATTTGGATACAGACATGCTTAAAATAAAAAAACTGCCATTCCTGCAGTTTTTGTCAATTCACAAATTCTGTTTTTCAAAGTCAAACTTCAGGTATGTGTGACTGAAACACTGCTGGTCTTTTCAAAGTGACTGATGAGTTTCATCTCCCTTCTCGGGGAGTCTTCTTTGACAGAATGCATCCTGTGGCAATTCCCCCACTTCTCTGGGCCGTTTTCTTCAGCCTTACTTCTGGCCCAGAACTGCTCACAGAGTTGAAAGCTTAGCTTTAATCCCTTTCAATCAAATGACTAATAATTTTTATACAATAGATTGTGGAGGACAGAAACAAAGTTGCCCAATGGGCTCTTGGGAAATGACTTTCTTAAATGGTAGGTCAATGGTGGGTTGTAGTACTGTATTAAATATTTATTTTTATTGCTGATATTCGTGGAACAGATAGAGGACCCCACTAAACGCTTTGGGGGCATTTAAGGGATCCAGAAATGCAGACAAGACTATTTGCGTGATTTACTGAAAAAATTTCATTACCCTCTAGTTTTATTTTATTTTTTTTTCCGGAACCGGCAAAAAAATACTCAGGCCCTTGCACTTTCCAGGCAACCACTCATTCTACTGAGCTAGCTCCCCAGCCCCTACTTTTATTTTTATGTATCATGCATGGTACATTTTATTCAGTGGAGTTCACCATTGTTCACACTCATATGTAGTTATACATCTCAGTGATTTATTTGAAGGTTTATTTCAGAGTGCCATTGAATATTTATGTAAATTAGCAGTAATTGTTAGAAATTAAGTGGCAGATTAATTAATATAAGAATAAAAATAACATTATAGTATAACATTTCAGGGTAAGAAAACATTTTTAATGCCTCTGAGTGAAGGAAACCAGACAGGAGGACCACATGTTGCACAATTTTATTTTTACAAAATATCTAGAATAGGTAAGTTAAGTTTATACAGATGAAAAGTAGATCACTTGCCTGGGACTGGGGTGGGAAATCACAGATGTGGGACTGGGGATTTGGCTCTTGATTACTGGCTTAAAACTAATTTTAGTGATGGCTTCAGAACTGTATGAATATGCAAAAATCAATGGGTTATACAACTTAAATAGTTAAAACTTTATAGGATATGTATTAGTTTGCAAAGAGTTCTATAATCAAATAGCAGATAAAGCAGTTTGAACAACAGAAATATATTTTCTCACAGTTTTGGAGGTTGGAATGATAAAATCAAGGTATGGCTAGGACTGGTTCTTCGGGTCTTTCTGAGGCTATGGAGGAACGAGTTACTCCAAGTTGCCCTCCTTGCCTTCTGGACCATCATCTTTCTCCCATTCCTTCTCACCATCCTTCACCTGTGCTTCTATGGCTTCAAACTTGTGTGTCTGTCTGTCTGTTTCTTTTCTTTCTTTTTGCAGTATCTGGTATCAAGCTTGGGACTTTGCGCTGGCCAGGCAGGAACTTACGCTGCTGGGCTATCTCCCCAACCCCAAGCTTTCTCTTCTTATAAGGGCACCACACACATTGGATTAGGGGTTTTCTGGTGGCTAAGCCCTGGTTTTGCCTTTTTACTTAGAGGTATAAATTGCTCCTAGGAAGTTTACTTTGCTGCTCTTATCTATGGTGGTTTGCTGGTATGTTGTGGGATCATTCCTTCATTTATCTGTTTGATTTGTGTTTATCAAGAGTCTACTCATTTCTGCATTTCTGATATTTTAAACGACTTACATTTATAAAGAGAGTTATTATACTCTTCAATGTTGGTTTTGTTATCTTTTCTACCCATTCATATCTGTTTCAGGTTTGAATGGAATGCTTACCTGCCCTGAATTTTGTTGCTGATCATGTGAATCATAAAGTTTGGAGTTTCATGCCCGTGTCTGAGTAGCAATGAAAATGTCGAAGTGCCTTCTTGTCTATGAGCAGCAGTTGTATTCTTGCATCTGAGGCCCTGGTTCCTTCCCAAAGAAGTGTGAAGATTAACAGGGATGTTTGAAATATAAGAGATCTTGAGAAGAAGTACATGTCACCTCTTTCTCCCAGCCCTCAGGTCTGCACAGACTTTATTCTCTTTGTTTAAGTGCAGGGCTTTGAGGGTCCTCCTGGAGATGTACCACCCCCTCCCCAGCCACCTCTCAAAACCCACCTGACTCCAGCTTAAAAGTGATTTTACCTATTATTTTTTCCAAAAGCTTGCCACAAAACCTCTTTCTTTCTCTCTGCCTTTCTAATATCAGTTTATAATTTTAACAGACCATTATTTCTTTAAGGAAAATATTCCCAAAATAAATCTTCTACAATAAAGGCAAATGTTTTGAGAGTCTGAAAATATATATGGCACAATTACAGATATC
>PVKN010035986.1:0-11524 GCA_004027915.1 Capromys pilorides | reverse complement strand
CTCTTTAAACGGGTCTTGCCCATTTATATCTGGTAGCCTGGGCAACTGATTGGAAGATGGCGTGATGTAATACAGCAACCATTGTGAAATTAGTATTACTTTGTTTAGTGAAATTTTGTATCATTTCTAATGCTGTTTTTTTTTTCTATCAATGTTCTGTATTGTTTAAAACATTAAAAACAAAGTGGCAACAGATGTAAGAAAAAAAAAAAAAAAAAGGAATGCCTTTTCTGCTATAACAGCACAGGTTTAACCAACAGAAAAGGTGAAAACTGCAGGAAGTTGTGTTCATTCTTTTCCATCAGGGTTCTTCGGTCTTACTGCCTTCCCCAGGCCTTCCCCATGACAAGTCAGCCTCAGCAACGGCGTGCTGTGACGAGGGACAGGTCCTTTATCCCAATCCTCGGTTCCTGGCGGGTGGGTCTTGACGGCGTGCCTAATCACAGCCTTCTCAGGAGACTGCAGCGTGCATAGCAGATTCTGTGGAGTAATGACTTCTAAAATGCTGAGTCACAGGTTTCCTTGTATTGGGAGGAGCCCAGCAGGCTTCAGCAGCTTCCCGCATAGAGGCTTGTGGGTATTGCTTATTGAACTGGCTGACTCAAAGGCGCTCATCGCTAGGAAGCCCAGTGCCACCTGCGCTCCACCTAACCCAGCAACGTGCTGCTTGTGGGGCAAGTTTAATACATCCCCTTTGATCCCACAGGAAGTCTTTTCATGGCAATAATTCTCTTTTGCACTGGCCACATGCCTCTCTGTTGTATAGCAGGTCCATGAAGGCTAAGAGATGAGGGTCAGACAACATTTTTGATTCTGTAGCTTTTCATTTTAATCTGAGAAAGTGGCTTCATCATGCGAATGATGAATAATTAAGAATGTGAATAATTAAGAATGTTCTTCTCTGTAAGAGCACCCAAGGGAATAGGAGTTTAAATATACAATTATAGCCCGGCAGGATGGAACATGATGTACCTGGAATCTCAGCACTCTGGGAGACTGAGGCAGTGCAACTCTGAGCCCAACCTGGACAATGCAGCAAGGCCCTGTATCAATTTTTTTTTAAAATTCTGGGCATGGTGGTACATGCTTATAATTCCAGTAAGAGGCAACAGGATCAACAGTAGTTCAAGACTGGCCTGCGCCACATGAGGAGTTCAAGGCTAGCCTTCACAACATGATGACACCGCATCTCACAAAACAAACAGAACCCTACCAAATAATAAATCAGCCAGTTTTAAAATGGGCTCATGATACAGCTCAGTATGAAGACCCTGATTCAAATCCAAGTGCCACAAATTAATTAACAAATAAATGAATACACACATTCATACACACATAATCATGTCAGAACTTAACTTTATAATTATGAATCTCTTGGCATAATGCAATTTATGTTTTATAAAGTAAAGCAAATCAAATTCCAGAACAAATTATTAATAAGGAAATAAAAATAGAACACCAATTAAAATATTTTAATTGATATAATAATTGTATATTTGTTGAGTAAAAAGTGATGTTCCATGCATGTATATACTACATGATGACCAAATCATGGTGATTAGCATTTTTCTTCCCTTGAAATATCTATTATTTTTGCAGTAAAAACATTCAAAATTTTCTACTGTGCTGTTTTTTTTTTTTCTGACATTGGGGATTGAACTCAGGACCTTGAGCTTGCCAGGCAAGTGCTTATTCCACTGAGCTATCTCCTTCAGCCCTACTGCACTAATTTGAAATATGTGCTAATATTGTTATTGATGATCAACACCTAGCTGTATGAGAGCACACTAGACAGCACATATTCCACTTATCTAACTCTATCATGATACCTATCTCTTTCTGCTCTTCTTCCTACTTTCTTGCCTCCTTGGTCTCTGGTAATCACTACTAAATTCTCAACTGCTGTGACTCCAAGTGACTTTCAAGATTAAAACTACATTTGTAGAGGAAAGAACATGCAAGTCATTTCTCTGGAAGTCACTGTTGATTGGCTAAGCATGTATTTCATATTTCTTAAGAGTGCCTTCTACTGGAGAGGGTGGAAGGCTGGGAACTTCTTGTGTCTGACTCCCTTGCAGCTAGGGTTCCAGAAGATGTTGACTCCCACAGATGAGAGGCAATCTCTTCTGACCTGTAGTAGGAGTTGAGGAAGATGGGGAGAGACCTGGATATGATAAGGTGTTTTCTGCATCTGAAATAAAATCCTGTCTCACATCGTAGATATGATTGCTGGAATCAGAAATTCGTAGAAGGATGAGTTCTATGACCTTCTGAGTGTTAGGCCACTGACCATATTTTTAACTGCTTTCTGAAGAAAATATCTATCATGGTGTGTGTTGTCTACAACTGATAGTCCATCAAAAGCCTAGGAACTTGCTCTCATTTGTCAGTAAAGGTACAACAAATACCAGCCATTTC
The DNA here is from genome assembly GCA_004027915.1 of Capromys pilorides. Taxonomy (NCBI): domain Eukaryota; kingdom Metazoa; phylum Chordata; class Mammalia; order Rodentia; family Capromyidae; genus Capromys; species Capromys pilorides. The sequence continues at coordinate 9,106 of PVKN010035986.1, read as the reverse complement.
TTGCCTCAGTTAATTGGTTTTGCAATACTGCAGGTTGAACTCAGCCAGTTATGCAGGACAGACTAGCAGTCTACAATGAGTTACTTTTATGGCCCTTGCCCTAGTAGTGATTTAAATACATTTCTGTGCTCCAATACATTTCTGAATGTGCATGCATTGCAAAATGTAAAAAAAATCATTTATGACAGCATGATTCTTATGTTCTCAAATTGTCTCCTTTTCCAAATCTTTGGGTCACTGTCTGTATATGTAAAGATAAGCTGCTGTTGGGCTGGGGAATTTTGGGTTAAATATCAAGTGAGTGTCATTCATTAGAAGAAAAACTAAGGGCCCATCTTCTAAAGGGATCCTTGATTATTGCTCTTGTCTTTCAGAAGGGACTTCTGTCAATAGCATCAGCATATTTCTTTAATCTGAGCGAAAAGGCGCAGTGGGGAACTTGGCTGAGAGGAAAGAGAGGATACACTTCTTTTTCATTCATTTAGCTTCCTTGATTGACACCTGAATGGATCAAATTCACCGGAATGGTACTGCTTTACAGTTCATTTGAAGTGTGTAAACATAGCCTATGGTTTCTCAGTGTGAAGTCAATCCTGAGCCACCAAATACCATGCTCCGGGGTAGTCTGACTGACGTGCAACACTGAGAGCAGAGCTGTGTGTGGGGAAAACACTTCATCTTTCCAAAATATTTACATCTCTATTGGTGGTCAGCTTCCTCTCTGCCTGGTCTGAAGCAATTTATGGGAAATTTAGCAGACAGGAATAAACAAACCCTGTTTGTGTACTGAGACAGAGCCCCTGACTTCTCTTTTCTCCGTGGAGCGATGTTTACAGCCGAATACACAGGAGCTAGCTATTGCAAAGGCTTTCGTATACAAGTGGATGAAATATTGCTAAAAACCCTAAGAAGGGGATGAGGAGAGAGAGAAGGTACTGAACAAAGTGAGGGTACCTGGTTTAGGAAATGATCAGATTGGGAAACAACCATCAATCAGTATGTTAGATTCTGTTAGCCAGTGTTTCAACTTTAATTTTTCTGATTACTGTTTTGCTTAATTTAAAAATGACTGTATATTCTTAGGGTGATGTCAGGGTGTAATGCAATTGTAGGTAATGGTAATGTGGAAGAACAAATTAGTTCCCCCATCAATCTTAATGACAACTACTTCTTTTTTGTAGTGCCAGTAAAAACGGTGTAATTACTTCTCCCCCATGGGTGTTGACAGACATCTAATACCTCTAATACTAGATGAGTGTAATGCATGGTTGTGTTTTCTGCCCGTGGCCTCCTCTGAAAGTACATGGGATGTGACATTATATAATTGCCAATTCATTATTTGATCACAGTGCCAATCCATTTAATAGGCTGACTTTGCAAAAATGAATCTTTTTTTAACGCAGACTTAAGTCAATGAAGTCTTATTCCTGGTGTTGGGGGTGAGCTATTTATTGTTTGATGACAAATGAATAGTTCTAGGTCCACGGTGTGTCAACATTTATTGAAGCAAATGTTTACTCAGTGGAAATCTAATCATCCGGAAAGATTAATCTTACTCCATAAATAAGGTATTGGTATTTGCCTTTTATTTACAGTGGCCCAGAATGAAAAAGAGAACTTCATGATTCCTTGTTATTTCCTTATTGAACACAAAAGGAAAACTCATTTCACAGAAATGTCACATAATTAAAGCTAGTTAAATATTAAAAGTACAAAGCCAGGAATGGTTCCACCAGTCTTCCAAGTTAAAACGCAAAGCAAAGAAAGTTGGCAACACAAGCCCCGCCCAGTCAGAAATCTTCCTGAAGCACTGTGTGCGGTCTCCCTTGTGCATCTGGCCCTTAGTCACTGCCTTATCCCCTTCAGACGCCTTTGACAAAATATAATTCACAAATCACCTAGCTTTTATTTTTTAATACGGGCAACTTTACAGTATGTGGGAATTTCCGAAGGCTGCCCCAACCTGCTAGCTGTTGTCAAATTTCTTCCATCTGATTTAGACGATTTGCCTAGTTGGTTGCTGTCTCTGATGCTTAGCAGGTGTTCTCTAAATGAGACTTGCTTCGGTTCCTGGAACACGTGACACCATAGAAGGTGACCTGGGGTAAGTTTCCTGTCTCAGAATGATCAAGCGTGCTTCAGAATTGAAGACTACTTTGGATTGATTCCTTCTTGTGGGGCACATTGTTTTATTTTTATGCCCAACTGGTACACTGAACTCATAATGCTCAAAACTGTAGTATGTGCTCTTATTTGCAAAACATCTATAGAGAGGTAGTGTACTAGTTACTGTTCTCTCATTGCTTGGACAAACACCTGACACTCAAAATGAAAGTAGGAAAGGTTTATTTAGCTCACAGTTATTGGAAGTTTCACTCCATATTTGGCTGGCCCAAGGCTGAGTGGAACAGGGCAGGGACCATCCAGTTCATAGAGGTGGAACAGCAACAATTGTGACACAGGTAATGGAACAACCAGGGCAGAAGAGAGCAACAGCGAGAGTCTGTCTCTGTGTCTCTCTTTGTCTTATATTCACATTCTCTATCTCAGCCTATCCGCCTTAGGCCACACCCATAACCCTAAAAGTACTCAGACCCATAATCCCATCCATACTAAAACATACAATCCCAATGGATCATGAGTCAATTCTCAAACTCTAGAAGTCCCTGCCCAATGATTGCATGAGGCTTTGGGGGGACAACTAGACACAAACCATAACAGGTAGTCAAGTGAAAATAAGGCCCTGATCCAGTATGCCTGGAGTCCACCTAACAAGTCCAAGTTTGGTTTCCAAGGGCAGGTAGGCCCACAAGATGCTATACACATATCCAGACAGAAAATAGCCACCTCCAAGACTCTAGCACCCATTTGTCTCACATTTCTCAGAAGATGTAATGGCTGAAACCTAAAATTCCCTCCCTGTGTGTCATATGCCAGAGGTGGTACTTCTAGAAGGCAATGGAGAAAGGAGGGGCTTGGTGGGTAACTCCACTAAGGAGCCCTACCCCTCCTTTGGATCCCTCCAACCACAGACTGTATCCCCAGAGCAGCGAGCTTACAGTTGATCTTCTTCTTTGAGTTGTGAGTGTCATGTAATTGCTCCAGATGTGAGAAAACTCACTAATCCAGCAGGGACCAATTCTCCTGCAGGGACTGAGTGTTCATGTCTCTGCATGTATAAATGTCACTGTTAAGGTGAGGATATAAGAGGTGGCCATTAGGGGAGACAAGTCATGGTTGTGGGGCCTTCATGAATGAGATTAGAGTCCTTGGAAGGAACTTAAAAAAAGAGAAAACATTCCTGCAGTTCACCAAGTGACACGCCGTCAGAAGCCACTGTCTATGACCACCAAGGCAGCTTCTCCCTAGACGCTGCACCTGCCACACCCGGATCTTGAGCTTCTAGCCCCAGAGCAGAGAGAAATTCATTTATATTGTTTTAAGTCACCAGTTCGTGAGTTTTATTGTTGTTGATAAAGCCTTCTTTTGAAACTAACATTGTAGAACACGTAGAACTATCAAGTGAGGGATGGAAAATCATAGATACCCACAAATGTCAAATGGTCACTGGTGAGCAAGACCATCTTACTTTATAGATCTTTCTGGGTTTGACATGAAATATTTCATATCCAAGGAAACATTTTAGCGCAAATCAAGTAAAGACAACTGGTCAACCATGCCGCCACCTGGCCATTTCTCTGTGATCACCGTGCTGCCTGTTTCTGGGAGCAGCTAGGTGCCTGGGGAGAGCTGCTCAGAATGAAGAATGCAGACATAACCCTTGCAAAAGATGGGGCTCTGGAGCACCTGGCTCCTTTGGCGTGGGCATTTTCCCAAGGAGTGTTGAAAAGACTTCATTTTCAAAGTGTATTCCCACAGCGCTGAGCAAATGTGAAAGTCTACTGTGGTTTTCATTTTTAATAGATTGCTCAGCCTCTAAGTCTCTTTTTGGTCAGATTTCCTAGAAGCAGAGCCTGGGATAGGGGACACGCTGACTTATGGATGGGGTGTTCTGAAGAGAGACCTCCAGGGCAAAAGACAACGACACAAAGGGAACTGGGAGGGGAGATAAATCAGGCCTGAGCACTTCCGGGGCTCCCCGAGTCTGACTCCTCCAGAAGCTGTGGAAGGTCAAGGTCATTGTTGACTTGCCACTGCTTTGGCGATTTAAAACACAGCACCAGTCAGTTCTGTGACACATTGACTTTCAATTTTCATTTTCATTTATTAGCTCTTGTTTGCAATGCAAGGTGGTTACGCTCCTCTTAGAGATCTGTTATGCTGTCATCACAGATCCTAGTATCTTCTAAAGCCTTCTCCCCTTCTCTCACTGCATCTCTTGGTCTCCTGTTCTCTTGCAAAAGGAGTGCTTCCTATTTTCTATGACCAATGTTCATTTTGCATTTTGAGTTCCCCATATAAGAGAAACCACATAGTATTTGTGTTTGCATGTCTGACCTACTTCATCTAACAACACGGTCTCTAGGTGCATCTTACAATGGACTCGGGTTTACCTCTGGCATTGTAATCCTCCATGGCATGTCATGACCTCATTCTATGCACTGATCTGTGAATGGACCAGTAGGATGCTTCTAAGATTCAGCTCCTGTGAACTGTGTAGCTACGAACACTCGGGTGGCGTGGATCACTGTCTCACGATACCTCCAACTCTTTGAGCAATGAATATACCTAGGAGGAGAGTAGCTGGGCCAAACAGAATTTCTAAGTTTAGATTTTTGAGGACTCTCCATCCTGATTCCATAAAGCCTCTCCCAGTTTGCATTCCTAGTAGCAACATGCCTTCTACCCAGATAAGGGGGTAGTGTCTCCTGAATCTTGGTGAAACTGTGATTGCTTCAACAAAAGCAACATGGACAGGTTGACACAGGTGACATCTGAAAGTAACTTTAATTGCTCTCAGATGAACATTTACACGAAACTTCCTATCGTATCCAGCTTTCAATGTACAGTTCAGGAACATTAGGTACATGTGCCTTGCTATACAAAGACACTATCTATTTCCAGAGATCTGATTTTTCCAAATGAAACTCTGCAACTCCTAAGCACCATCTCCCCGTCTCTTCTCCCAGAGTCCCCAGGTACCCCCACTCCACTTTCTGTCCTTATGAATTTAACTATTTTGGAAAGACTATACAAAAGCAATCCTGCAAGGTTTGTTTTTCCTTTGGCATATTTCGCTTAGCACAGTGACCTCAGAGTTTATGCATGCAATAATATATGGCAGAACATCTTTCATTTTTAGTCAAGACCATACTGTATTTCCTCAAGTCTTGGAGAACATTTCAGATGTTCTCAACTTCTTACTTATTATCATTTTTAGTTCTCTTTTTTAATGGATTTAGTACAGGGGCCATAGGATCTTGCCACACAGATTGGACTCCTATTGATCCTCCTGTTTTCAGCCTCCCAGGCACTGGGATTACAGTGTGCCCTGGGGCTGGGGATGGCACTGCATGCCAGGGATCACACCCAGGTCCCTGTGGTTGCCTACCAACTTCTGGCCACTACAAATAATACTACAATGAACATAGAGGTACAAATATCCATTTGATGTTTTAATTTTAACTCATTGAAATATATATCCAACAGTCAAATTAGTAGTTCAGCTGAGAATTCTATTCTTAATTTCTCTGAGGAACCACTGACCTATTTTACATAGATGCTACACCACTGAACAGGCTCACCAACAGTTTCAAGGATCCAATTTCTTCACTTTCTTAGTGTGAGTAATTTTTATTTTCAAGGCAGCCTTGTTAATACATGCAAAATAGAGTCTCTTTGTGGTTTGATTTCCCTAAGGTTAATGATGTTCAGGATCTTTGGTATGATCAACCGGCAGTATGTGCCTTTTGACGCCAGAAAATAAAAGGTGGAAGAGGTAAGCCCTACATTGTTGACACAGTATCACTGGGGGGGTGGGGGTGGTCTCCACATGCTGTACAAAAACACAAGTCTGCCAAGGCCTCCGTGTTGTAAATATGTCGGGCAGCAGTGAGAAGCCATATGTAAGCCTCTTGCTCTCAGTGTCCTTTCAACACATCCCTTGGGTCTTTCCCGCTCTGGTAGAGGACAGGGGAGTGATGAATCCCTGACCTATTTCTACTTCTCACTCCTTTTGGTCACTGAAGTCTTCTGCAGGGGCACTGGAAGCATCACTAGGCAAGACCAGCTATTCTCAGTAGGCCAAGTCCAAATTCCTGCCTCAGAGAACTGAGGAGCAGATTAAGTCGAGGATTCAGATTACTCTATAGAGCAGTCCCTGGCTTTGTGTCCATTGTGGGCTTTGGACCACAACTGAGGAAAGTTGTACATGCATGGTTTCTTCTACTAGTCTGAGAGCTCTGGTGCAGGGAGGAGCTTCCAGCAGGCAACAGTCAGCTCAGGTATGGAATGGAATCCCAGGCTGTACGGTAGCAAAGTCAAAGCTGGCTGGGTACCAGCTGTGTCTACTACGAAGCACGGTCTTCTTTTCTGCTTTGTGATAAACTCAGGGCTTTTATAGGTAAATGGATGAAAGCAGAAACCAGACTCATAAGCAAAATATATCAGACCCATGTGTACAAATACTGTATTTCTTCCTAGTGTAAGAAACTGAAAGAAATAAAATCCAAAAGTTACAACTGATACTGTGAACAAGAAAGAAACTGCTCAAAATGAAAAAAACAACTGGGGCAAGGGGAAGGAGAAAAGAGAAGGAAAAAGGAAGGAAAAAAGAAATATGTATGTATATGCTTAGGATAGCTTGGATAATTGTTCTGCTGACTTCCGCTGGTCTATTGAAAATATCAGTTAATGCTTAATTTTGTTTTCTTCTTTTTATTTTCTTCAACCAACTTTGCATGCTTATATCGAGTAATCTCAACAACCAATTTGAAGACAATAATATGACAACCATCACTGAAACCCTGTCATCTTGTGCAGTGAAATTCTGTATAATTTCTGTTTATGATTTTTTAAAGTCTTTAAAAATAAATAAGTAAAAATCATCAAAAACAATGAATAATTTCCCATGTAATTAGTAGCATGGACTTAAGGAGGTTTGAAAAATGCATGATTTTTAAGACAAAGACATAAGTGATAGTGAAACTCTTAATTATAATTTTTCCAGGTCACAGTGCTTTTAAGGTTTGCCCTGCTTCCCCATCTAAGGGAAAGCAAGGACAACTGAATCGACAGTGACAAAATTGTCAGAAGTATATTTTGTACTCAAACTGAAACTTTTGTAGAAATATCTTCAAGGATTTGAAGACAGCAGAGTAAGTGTAAAACACTTCCTACTCAGGAAGAGATTAAAGGAGCAGAAACACTTCCTGAAAGCTTCTGGAAAGGTGTTTATAGAGAGGCACAAAGCAGGTTTTTGACCCTTGCTCTGTGTAAACCAGAACATTTTCACCTTTATAGAGTTTATATAATATCATGGAAAAACTGTCATGTAAAATTTATAAAGGAACAAGCAAAGATTATGAGAACTGACCCAATCGTTTTTGACCATAAACTCTCTCTGTAGTCAATCAATAATAGTTTTGAACTTGTAGACTTCTTGTGGTACTAGCGGTTGAGCCCAGGATCTCTTTGCTGCCCTACATCTCGTACCTTTTGAAAAATCCTTGTTTTGAGTCTTGCTAAGTTTCAAGGTCACCGGCATTGTGTTTGAGCTTTGCATCATTCTTTCTTAGACTCCAGCGTGAAGGAATTACAGGCACACACCGGCATCCTAGGTCAACTTTTAGACTTTGACAATGTAATCGTAGACATGTAGATGCAGTACAGATGCTTGTGTTTAGCTCTGCCGTCTTGGCTTCCATTACTCTGGTCTTTGTGGTCGTTGATTTGAACTAGACGCCCTGGACCACTGGAACACACTACATGTTTTTCCCTTTCCTGGCATGGAATGACATCTGTTCTTTTTCTTGTGCCCTAATTACCTTGTTGCGGCTCCTTGCTCCCATTCTCATAAATCTCTCCTACGTATATCAGCACTTTTCTTCTTCCACCAGCTCTCCTGGAGTGCGTGGCATGGGGCACTAACTCGCTTGACCTTGGGCCCATCCAGGGTCTAGTGCGACACCCTTCTTGGTGTGTGAGTGTGGGGAGTGGAGGAGTGGCCTGAAAGACAGTGTGCAGCATGACTCCTTCATCTTTGCTGGACAGCACGCACTGACCATCTTGCTCCACGATATCCATGCCTTGGATCCCACTGACATGATCTCAGTCCTTTTAAGATATCAGCTCCATTAAGCCCTATTCATTTAAATTTTGGGTATTAGAAATCATGTCCCAGCAGTGGGAAGACTGAAAAATAAAACTATGACCATGACCACTACCGTCACTGTCACCTGGACAGTGTCACTCTTACCATCACCACCATAATCACTTCCACCTCTACCAGTAACAGCTCCTGTACTCCCACTATCCACGCTGTCCATATGACCACCATCACCAACATCACCAGCACAGCAGCAGCAGCAACCTCTCTGTCACCACCGTCATTTTGGCAACTGTCTTATTCTCACTTTCAGTACCACACCACCACCAGCACCACCATGACTCCGCCACCACACTTTCATCTCCAACACCACCAGCATCACCAGAGACTATACCACTCTCATCTCTATCATCATCATTGCCATCAATCTCACAGTACCACAGATCCTTCCACCATCATCAACACTATGACCTTGAGCATCAGGGTCACCACTGAGAATCAACACCTCAGCCATCACTATCATAATCACCCCTATAATTACCACCACCATCACCGTCACAGGTGTCGTCATCACTACAACCACCACCATTTCCACAACTGCCACCACGCTACCCTGGCCTCCTTGTACCTCCGTGAATGTCAGGATGTTGTTGTTCTTGCCTATCCCTGAACGTGCTGTGGGTCCAGGTCTGTACAGCTCAGAGAAGGCATTGAATAAATGATCCACATTAGCAAAATACAAAACAAAGGGGATCCCATGACTTTGAGTATAACTTCATAAGACAGGATAAGATGTCTTCTAGGGTACCTCTCATCTACTGGTTCGTAGGGAATGCTGGTGGTCTCTCAATGATCAACATGACTAGGAGACAGCTGGGA
>PVKN010035985.1:0-11523 GCA_004027915.1 Capromys pilorides | reverse complement strand
AGAAAAAATTATATGATTTGTTATCTAGGTTATAATTTGCAGCAGTTAGGCAATTCATTTGGCATTTGTTTGATTGTATGATTTAATGACAATATAAACAGCATAGTTTTGATAGTTTTCCTTTAAAAAGACTAAAGCAAAAATGATTTAAAGCTAATGAAAACTACTGTGACATCAGTTTGACATTCAAAGTTTGTTTCTTAGCAAAATGGCCAAAGATATTCTGACTTCATACAGTGTATATAATATAAAGACCTTTAGACCTAAAAATCTTCAAACATTATTTGAATTTAGCAAAACATAAGCAAAATTTTAATATCAAAGTGCTAAACAGTACTGCCTTAAAAGTCACTGCAAATGAACCATAAAATAACGGCATGGGAAGTGACATTTATTGTACAAATGGTTAATAAAAAGACATTATAAATATATATATATATGCAACCTGCTATATTTATATATATCTGCTTAGTTTCTAATTGGTGTATCCAAGTCACTGTGAACACCCCATTTAATTATTCTGCAATTCAGCTGCTAGGAGCTGGTGGTTTTGCAATAAATACAGGCAAAGCTATTACAATATAACGTGCATACAAATGTTTATACAAATAAGGACATTATGCAACAAATTATCTCATAATAATATGGCATTAACAGTATAAACATACAAAAGGGAGTACGAACACGGAATGTTGAAACGCAGCCCACTAATCTTTTCTGGTACTCACATTAATACTATTACAAAAAAAAAAGGACTTGTTTACTCTCCAAAAATTATCTCTTTACCAATTTAACAAAAATTAAATTATATATATATGATATCTATCTATCTATCTATATCTCCTTACTATCCCTGGTGTTTACCCTGTATGACTCAGTTCCTACTTATTTGAATGTTCTCATCTGGGGATCAAATACTTGACTGACTCACCAAATGCTTCTTAGATTTCTGAATGAATGCATCAGTAAATTGGTACAGCTGAAGGATATTTAGAGAATTCTGGCAGGATTGGTAAAACACAGCCAAAATAGTTGTATATAATCTATTTCATAATCTCCCATCAGGACAGCTACAGAGTCGGCAGGGATCTAGTTCCATAAAGAATGGCCTAAACTCTTGGATGGATCATACTACAAAAGGGCTTTTAGGGCATGTGGATCAAGCCTTTGCTAGGAAAATTAGCATGTTACTTGCAAACATGACTGCTTCCTTTTTATTTCCATATAAAATAAAGGAGAGTTCATGAACAAGACTTAGTAAGACAGCACTTTAAAAATTGCACTTGTATATGGAAGCGAACAGCCATTATTGTTTTGCTATGTCTGATTTGTAGATAACCCATCATATTTTACCATTTGTTAAAGTAAAATAAAAAAAGAAAGAAATTACAAAAAGGGAGTTTCTGTCTTATTTCCACCACACACTTACCCTTGATACAGGAAATGTATTCTAAAGGGATCAATTTTAAGACGTATCCTACCCTGGTGAACAACCCTTGGCTGTTCTTGTTTTTAAATACAAAGCAACCATAATTGTATTCCCCAGAAAGTTTTAAAACAGTTATATTATCCTTTTTCTTTCTTTTTTCCTGCTGGGATAGCATCGTCCAAAAGTGCTTTGTTAGCAATTTCTTAGAAAACCCTTATGAACTATAACCCTTCCCACCCCACCCTCCAAAGCCTAAATAGAAAACACAACTCCAACACAATACTCTGTAAGTTTTCTGCTTTTAGGTTGTCAGGAAAGATTCCAGGAAAATGTCTTTGCTTTCTATAGGAGCTGTTTTTTTCTCTGAAGGAAGGACAGAACAATGGTAGGAGTCCAGCCCTGCTCTTTTCTGTTTAACAAGCAGGAGCGAGCAGATGAGGTTGCCTTCCTGCTCAGCTTGTTCCTGCTTAGAAAGGTAGGGTATCCAGGAAGAGCTTGTCAATGATGGAAGGTGGAGACACCAAGTCTTCCAGCTTCAGGTAGAAGATGCGCTGGAGGCCCAAGGTACAAATCTTCCTCAGTTCTCCCAGTGCACCTAGGACCTTGGGCTCGGTGGGCTCCAGGGCCTGTCCTTTACTCTGGTGGTCTTTTAAGCTGCTTGTGATCTTGTTGCATAGCTCCTCCACTCTCTTTGGTTCTTTTAACCCATGTCGTTCTGCAGAAAGATAGAAAAAGGGTAGTTTAAGAAGCCGATACATCTTAAGACATTCTACATCCTTAATCAAGGTCTGTCCCTTTTGGAATAGTAGAGATCATACATAAAGTACTCTCCTTCCAAGAGTAGGCTATGTATTGTCTTTGCATCAAATACACCAGGATTTTAATTCCAATACTGCTGTTTACTTGCCACATGCTCTTGTCTCTTAATTTCTGAGCCTAGGTTTCTTTATGAGGTGAAGAAAATGATCATACCAAAATCCAGGGTTCTGTGAGGCCAACAGGTGAATAATACAAGTGCAGCACACAGTTCCCTGAACATAGCTGCAACAAATGTATGATGAGCAATTATTATTTTGCACATATTATCCTGTTAAGATTTTATAGAAACCCCATCAGTAGGCAACTTCTTTTCAGAGTTACAGGGCCATCGATCCAGGCATATGAGTTAATGTTCCAGTCTTGACAGACTCACTTGTGGGAGGCATGGAGGTTAGTTCTATTTGCTAAAGCAAGGGGTGCCATACAAGGCTAAATCCAAAGTGTATTCTTATGTTTTCACGCTAACCTATTGAGAAGAACCCAGCTCTTTCCCCACTCCTTGAAGCTCCTGTTTACATATACCTGATACTCTGTAAAATATACATGTCTTCCTGCTGTGGAGATGAAAAACTCAGAGCAAAGGAGATCTGGAAGAATGTGGTGCAGGCATTTTATATTAATTGACACATGAATGCCACTGTTATATTTTATAAAATAACCCAGAAAGGAATCTGCCTGCTAAATATTAGGGTCTATTTTATGTGTAAGTTTTAATGGTTTCCCCAAAGCCAAAAGGCTGCTAAAAGATGGGATTGAACTCTCTCTTCCAAGTAGATTCTGTCTTCTTGTTACAAAGCCATGCGGCACTGCCCAGTGATGAGAACGGGCCCTGACACTCAACATAAGACCCTTTGCTTCTCCTCAGCCTTTAGATAACATATTCTCTTTTCTAAGGGAAGAGCTTTGTCTCAGTTATTTCCAAGTTTTTCTTTCTCCATATATTTGTGTGCAAAAATCAATTCTTGAGTAATATAGACATCTCTCTAGTGGGAAAACAAGGATTAGTTTCTGATTTTTCCTGGATGTCATCATTTTATATTTATTTATTTTTGCAGTACCAGGGTTCAAATTCATGACCTTGCACTTGCCAGGTGGGCACTTGTGCCATGGAGCTATCTCCCTAGCCCTGACATCATCATTCTAGTTGTAGAAATTTTGTGATTAATTTCTCTAAATCAAAAGACAACCTGAAAAATGAAACCATTATTCAGTTATTTTTCTTTATTTCTTTGTCTCAAATCTATATTTTCCTCAGCGTGGTTAGCTGAGTCAAACTTGGGCAAGTCCCTGCCTCTCCAAGACCATTGTCAAAGAAGGGGTTGGATTTATAACCTCTCAGGTCCTTTCCAGCCCCAATGTGTTAAATTATTTTAAAATAAAATCATGAAAATTTCTAGCCACATCTCAGCAGACTCTAACTTCACCTCAATGCCATATTTCATAAAGGGGCATTAGGCTTGGAGTTCAACAGACTCAAATGGTAGGTCTGGGTCTGTCACCTATCAGCCATTTACCTAATCCCTCTAAGGCTCAATGTCTTCATTTTAAAAAGGGGGGTTATGGGGTGGTAAATATATTTTTTGTTGTATTTTGTAGTAATTTTCCTATCTTAAATATTACATAATAAAATAAAAGTGTGATTCTAACAAAGCCCACCTCCACAGGTGGCTGTGAAGCTCAAGTAAGGTGCTACATCAAAGCACCTGTTACCAACTGCCCATGTGGGATAAGTGGCATGGAAGACAATGCCTGACATTTGGCAAGTGGTTGGCAACTGCGACATCAAACAAAGGCAATAAAATCCCCTAATTTTTAAAAGCTTTGCAAGGCATGAATTCACTTTCCCTGGGAAACTAGTTGCTAATCAGTCCATGTGCAAACTTTCCCCTTTGCTTGCTTTGTGTTTTGTGAACTTCAAGCGACATCCTGCCTGCAGTGGTGTTCTACCTAAAGTTTTATTTCCCTCCAAAAGCATAAAAGTAGGCTGAAAATTTGGCAGTAAATTTCAAGAGCTATAAAATGTTCATAGCCTCTGACCAAGTAATCCCACTCTTGGGAATTTATACAAGGGTAAAATATGACAGAAAAATAAAACTATACATGGAGAAATTTGGTGTAGTGTTAACCTTTTACCAACATCTACCACTGGAGGACAAAAACAAACAATGGAAAAAGATAAAGGATGAAGAATAGGGAATCTGTGAGGTAAATAATCATATATCCATATAATGTAAGATTCTGTAGACATGTAAAAACAAACATGCTAAGAATAGTCACAACATTAAATGTGTAGAACAATAAGCAGTATCTAAATTATAATTACATCTACGCAAAAATTATCTCTGCATATAGAAAAGAATGAAAGGAAGAAAAATGAAAATACTTAAGAGGTGATTGGATAAAGCTTTTTACTTTATTGGCTGATGAGATCGCTCAGCAGACTAAACATCTGGTGAGGCAAGCCAAGTGACCGTGGTTCAATCTCTGGCACACATGCCGAGCCGGGCCCACCCCCGGGTGCTCTGAGCTAGCCACCAAATCCAGGCATGGTGGCACAAACCTGTAAACCCAGAGCTGGGGAGGCTGAAAGCAGGAGGATTAGTACAGGTTCGAGCTGTGTAGTGAGATTCTGTATCAAATATATTTTTTTAAAAAAAGACTTTTTACTTTCTTATGAAATTTCTAGGTTAGTGCTATTTTGTATAGCAATGTTAAAAGAGAATAAGATGGCAGTTGGTCCTCTGTGAGACCATCTAGTAACTGTAACATGATAAAACACCCTCTTGCTGATACTAAACTCTGTTAATATTGAGCTATATCACCTCTGAGTTACAAGCTAGGAAGAGATGCTTTTTTGAGACTGAAATACCGATTCATTGATTTAAGCTTTTCCTTTCTTTCAGTGCTTCATGTTACACACAATCTTTGAGATCCTGCGTTCATTATGGAGATGGAGAAACTGAGCAATATGGTGGATGAATTTCTGGAGGGAGTTCATTGTGGAACCTCCTAGCCAGACTATCTCTGGGCCAAACTCACAGAAGGGGGCTTTGGAGTTTTCCTTGCTCTTCAGCCAGTTGTGACGGCTCAATAACTATGGCAACCATTATTTATTCAGTGAATTCAAGTGGAGATCGATACCTCCTGCCAGCTGGATCAACTCTAGGCCTGAAATTCCTTGAGGAATTCAGAGACACTCCTGTCAGCAGCCAAAGGCACCTCAGCCCTTCTTTGTTGTTCTGAACAGCCTCTGAATTTGTGGCTTCTCCACTTTTCCAAAAGGTTTAAGGTAAAATTCAGTCTCCATGCAAATTACTGCCAGCAGCCAGCAAGACTTTTTGATCACTAAGGAGTCACTAAGTGTCTGGGACCACCCCAGTAACTTGAAATTTCATAGAACCCCAATTGCTGACATTAAGATGAAGAGACCTCCTTTCTTCTTGCAGCCTGGTAACACAGCTGCAGAGATAATATACAGAGAGTTTACACATTCTGGGGCAAATTAACATTTGGATTTTCTCCTTTTCTAGAAAATTCTACACAGAGGATCTTAAAGATCTTTCTCTACCATTAAAGTAAACGAACTTCTTTATTATTTTGCATTTTGATCTATATACATTTATCCTATATTTTAATATATTAACTTAGGTATTATGTATCCAAAATTTAAAAACACAACTCATAGAAGGGAAACAGATTTATGTGACAATTACTATAAACATAAATTAGAAGGCATCTGATTCACTTAAATTCCCATCTAAAAGAATGATTTCCACTATAAAGATACTACAAAGAAGGCCAGGAAGATGGCTGAGTGGCATAAGTGCCTGCCTGGCAAGTGCAAGGCCCAGAGCTTGAATTCTGGGCCCGAAAAACCTCCCAAAACTAAACAAACAAAGATACTACAAAGAGAATATCATGGACTAGTTGAACCGGAAGTTCTGCAATTTCAACCTGACAACAGAAATGTATCTGATAGAACCTTACATAAGGAATGATTGAAAAATATGATAAAAAAGTAAAATGAAATACACATTACCATTAATCCCCCCTCAAAATACCCTCCCATGCTTGGAACACACTTACCCTATCACTCTTTCCACTTCTAAAGCAGTTCTGAAAAACCCATTCATGAGCTGTGATAAAAATATGGTGAATGCTCCTGCTAAGTGTCACTCAGCACAGAAAGGCAGGCTGGAGAAAACATGACGACGTGGCCTCCTTCACCTTATTCACTGGACCTGCCACTATGTAAATTCTGGTTCTTTGCCAAAGTCAAAATGACTTTGAGAGGTAAGCATTTTGAATCAGTGAAGGTCATCAAGGCGACGTGAACACCAGGGGATGTAGCTCATAACTCAGTGCCACAGCACCTGCCTGGCAAGTGCAAGGTACTGAGCTCATTTCCCAGTACAAAAAAAAAAGACAGCATGGCTGTGTGAATAAAGACACAACAAAGGAACCTCGGAACTGCTTCAGAAGATGGTAAGAATGATGGAATAAGTGTGCTCAAAGAGAGGGGAGCATTTTGAAGAGGATTAATGGCCAATGTGTCTTTAATTGTAATTTTAAAAAGATTTAAACACACACCATATTTTTCAGCAATATTTCATATTTTAGTCTTTTACTCAGATTAGATTATCTCACCCTCACAACAATACTATATATGAAACAGGGCAAATATTATCTTTAATTAATAGCTATAAAAGCTAAGACTTAGAGAATTAAGTGACTTGATCAGGATCAGAATAGTGAGTGGCTCATTTGTTTCATGCCAGGTCCAGATATTTCCATTACACTGCGGCCTGCTGCCTCTCACTTTGAATGCCTCTAGTTGTTTGCATGTTTCTCCTCACCCTGAGATGAACTATCCTCCCTAACCTTCCTACTTTTAAGGTACCTAATTAGCTAGTGATTACTTTCAACGAATCTTTATGGTAAGCAGTGCTAAAGCCACTGGTGTTAGAGCAGCAGAAAAAACAAACAACTGACACTGATCTGCATGAGGAGCAAACATCTAAAGACATAGCTGGATCCTGGGCGTTTTAGTCTCCATGCCAGACATCTCTCTTGAAGGGGAGGACAGGAAGCAGGGTTAAGGGGAAGTGGCAAAATTGAGGGGAGGATGACTGAATAAAATAATAAAGTCATTTTGTTCTCTGTTCATTTTTTCCTAGCTTCTGTCTACTTATGCTTTCAATCTCAGATTAAATATTTCTTCAAGGAAGCTTCCCTTTTTGCTCCTGGTTTATGGGGCAAAAATTCTCCTCTAGCACAGTTCCTTCCCTTCACAGGACATAATAGTTTGACATCAGATGTTTAAATAACAATTGCCTGCCTCTTTCAATGTGTGTAAGCTGCCTCGGGACATAGACTGTACTTTCTGATCATGTATAAACCTCCAGTCCCAAACCTAGTAGGTGGGAATAAAGGAATGTAAAATTATTAAATGACTACAAGGTGCAAATAAACATGTTGGGAATCATTAAGAAACTTGTAATAGTAAAACATTATAAGCTTGAAACCTACCACATCAAAAGCTTTAAAACCAGATTTCCTGGCTGTGTGTCCATGCTCTACCACTTAATAGGTGAGTAACTTTGGGTCTATTCCCACATTTGTAAAACAAGGTTGATAATGGTAGTTGTCTTGCAGAATGTTGAGAAAATTAAATGAGTTATCACACGTAGCAATGTGGAGTAATGCCTAGCACGTAGGAAACACTTAATATATGTTTTCTACATATTCTATGTTTAAAAGTTAACATTACTTTTCTGTTCAAATCAGCCATAATATTTCTGAGTTGTCTATTAGTGAAATCACAGTCTTCTCCACCACTCATAATAGTCTTGAACAATTCCTTCCCCACAGCCCATCAACTTAAGCTATTATAAGAACTTTAGTTATTATTTCTGTAATATTCCCTGCAATTTATCTCTTTTTAGTACCAGTTTCCTCTGGATGAGCTCTTCAATATCTGCTATCTGGATTGAGGTAACAATTTTTGACTGGCCTCTTTGATTTCTGTCTATGCTGTAATCCATCCCAGTACTTCCAAATTTATTTGCTGACTAAGCAACATTAAACAAAACTTGGCATAGTATCTAGCACTATTTTTCCTTATTCCTTGATACAAGGGGTGCTGTCCCGCAAGTAGCAGGACCAACATAACCAAAAGCCTGTTAGAAAGGGAGACTCAGGTGCAGTCCCAGAATCTGGAATCTAATAAGATGTTTCATATACACATGGTCACTAGAGAAGATTTGTTCTAGTCAATCGCAGTCCCCACAGGACACTTGATTCAGTCAACATGTAGAGTTTACCTAGTGTCTATTTGTAAACCTTGCTCCCCAAAGCTAGAACTCACTCTCCAAGGCAGCTTATTTCAATTTCAAATAGTTCTTAGTTTCTTCTACTGAGCTAAATTTTGCTGATAGCTCCCACTCTGCCTTGTGGGCCTTTGGAAAACTAACTTTCTTCCTAATCATGGGAGCAGGCAGGGGATGATGAATGGATGGACCGGAGCTATCAGGAGCTCCTACAAGGAAAAGTCTTAGGGCGTACATTACCTCGGAGAGAAGGAGTTAGCTCCTGCCAAGAGGAAAGGAGAGGCTGGCTCCTCTAAGAGGCGTTTGTAGCTGAAACACCAGCCAACAAATAGGACTTCCTGCTCTGAGTGACCTCTTTCTCTTGAAAGTCAAGTTACTGTGACATACAAAACACCCTTTCCCAGTGGGCAGTTCCAGACACACTGAGCCTGTGGTGGTCAGAAGGCTTCCTGCCAGTGGGCAGCATGTGTGAAGTATCATATTTACTGAATTAATTTGAATTAAATAAAAGGTAAGTCTCAGGAATGTAGATTACTTTCTAATAGCACTGGTAGGCTAACAATAATTAATTCTGATTTTCCTAACTTGGGAGGCTTTCTAATACAATTAACCCATTCATTCAACCGATATTTGACATGCCAGATGCTTTTTTTTTTTTGTCTTTTGAGACTGGATCTCACTATGCAGTTCAAGATGGCCTTGAGCTTACTTTGAGCCCAGGCTGGTCTTGAACTCTCAGCAATCCTCTTTCCTCAGCCTTCCAAGAACAGGTATTATACGCATTCGCCAACACACCTGCCTGCCTGCCAGATGCTTTTAAATGCTATAATAATTTTAAAGATATGTAGGCTGTCCCTGCCCTTGGATTTTGATTAGGTGTCGCTGTATACTCTAAATCCCTACAGTGAGCTTCAGTACATATTATCAGATTGATCTGATTTGATGATGAAACACTTGGCACCACAGAGAATTGACAGGGAAAATGTTCACAGTACATTTGAGGAATAGATTGCAAGACTACATAATATAAATATACTGCAACCACAATTTTGACTAAAGGAGAAGAAATGTATGCATCCTTGTATGTGAAAAAAATAAATAAAAATAAACGAAGGCATTAGCAACAGAAAGATGAAATTCCTTGTATGTTATATATGTAAAATAAGAGAGAAGCATAGAAATCTTTATAGATACTCAGGAGAACAGCTTACTCTCCCCGGAAGTATGTAAGAAAAATAACATCCATGGTGTTTTTGTTATAACAGCCTACATGGATGAAGGCATTATCCTGTCACAGATGAGAAAACTGATATTCAGAAGGGGGAAGAACTGCCCAACACTGTATGCCTAAGCAGTGGGCTAGTAAAAGCTTGAATTCAGAATGTCAATATTCAAATCCTAGAACTACCTACCTGTTTTTCAAACTATATTATCTTGCCAAATTTTACATGTAGCCTTCCTTGAAATGTTGCTGGTATCTACATATGATCCAAAACCAGATAACCAGGTAACCAGGTAGAGTGAGCAGGGGAGGTCTAGAAAGATAGGTGGTGGAGGGTGTGGCAAGATCAGCTACCTGTCTGGGCCTGACATGTCCAGTTTCACTACTTTCTGCCCCTTGTTACAATAAGATTGAGCAAAATACAGATTAAAAAAAGCAAAAAGAGTTACTATCGCATTTGACAAGATCCCTGAGTATGGGGAAAAAAAAGCCATGGGGGACATTCTTAAGAGTGTAGTGATTCACAAAATGATGTTTGAGCATTGAAAATTTCCTCTTCCATCTAGTCTAACATGACTCTTCCATTCCTACTGTCCCTATTATTACATCAGAAGCATGTATGGTATATGCTTAATATCATGTCAGACAGTGAACATCTCACAGAATCAGTTCTTTTCTTGAAAATCCTCTAAATTTTCCCCAAAGCATATGACATCAGAGCCAGTGAAACTATGACCCACAGTGGATTCATATCTGCTCTCTTATGCTCAGTATAGAACATATGCACACTGAGAGTCATAGACTACACCCTTATAATTTTTCTCTTTTTCCCCCAAGTGTACTGAGGTTCTGCATTGCCACATCCTTGCCTTCAAGTTTCCTTATACTAGAATGTCATTTTTATATCAGTGTAGGTGCTACTTCCCTTACCCTCAATGTTGGTAAGTATCTGGACTTCCCTTGCACAGAATTGGTTCTTTTTAAGGCCTTGAGCACTGACCACCATAAAACGAATTCATTATATAACAATCATGCATGATTTCTGGGGAGGCTGAACATTTTCCAATAGCAGAATTCCATCAGCCCGGCTCATCTTCACATTGCCAGTTACTGTCTCTGTGTGTAGCACTCCAAGGCCTTCAAGTTACGGAATGAACAAGTATTCATAAGATGGTAATGCTACCCCAACTTGTCTGGAGCTACTTATTTATTAAACACAACTAACTGCAACAAAGCACCAATACTGATATCTAAATAGCAGTTAAGTATTTTTGTTGTTCCAAGGATGGAGCACTGGTAAAAGGCAATGGTGGCTAATATGGGGCCTAAAACATTTGAAAACCACAACTGCAGGGAACTCCCTTATGACTGGAGGAGGGGAGAGTGACCTCAAAAAAACCACTTCCTGCCCCATCTTGCCACCTATTTTTATGAAGGGGACTAGACAGAAGAGGAGGAGGAAGGAATAGAACTGGGGGCCATGTTTATGTCAGTCACCAATGCTATTCAGACTCTTAGCACTTGCCCTAGAAGCCAGTGTAGATAAACTCCCTTTAAGACTTTCCCTTTCATGAGTTCTTTTCTGGTTTAAAAATAACGATGATTTGGGGGCGAATATTCTAACACCAATGGCTTGGCTGATATTCCGCAGTTGCTCTTCATGATGCTGGAGCTTATTCAGAAGTCAAGATTCTAAGCATAGCACTTAGAAGGCTGAGATAGGA
>PVKN010035984.1:0-11525 GCA_004027915.1 Capromys pilorides | reverse complement strand
TGTTTTGAAAATCCTGTACTATATGTAATCTTGCTTGTTATTGTTTTCCTATCTTTGTTTCTGCTATTTTTACTCTTTAAAATAAAAACTAAAATAATAATAATAATAATAATAAGTATATATATATATTTTGCTTGTCAAGAAAAGTGAATAAAAAAATAAAAGTGAATTAGAAAAAAGAAAAAAAAAGAGCAAAGAGCTAAAGGAGAAATGTCAGAATTTTAGGGAGAAAGGAGGGAGACGCAGGAATATATAAACACTTATGCAAACTTTTTTTTTCCCGTTTCATGTATTTCGTACAGGGTCTCACTACACAGATCAGTCTCATGGTGATCTTGCTATTTTCAGCCTCCCTAGGGCTGGGATTACAGGGCTGTGTCACCACACCCGGACTCTATTGTTGGCTCAGTGAGCCGTGGGGGGCGAGACTGGCGTGGCATTCAGGACAGGGGATCAAACCCTGGTCCCTGCACCTGCCAAAGCAGGTGTTTAGTCCTCTGAGTTATCTCGCTGGACCAACAAACTTGTTAATGACAGTGAAAAGAAAGTATAAGAAAAGAAGAAATCAGTATGACAGACACTGTACTAGTAAACCTGGCACAAGAGACCTATGCCGTTAGAGCCCAGGAGGTGCTACTTACTTTAGGTCTATCCTGCAGATGTGGGTCAGTCTGGACTTGCCCGAGCCACATGGTTCTATCAGGTACTGAGAATCCATCACCACTGCCCGTACACCGCCCATGAGCTGGGCCTCCTCATGCTCCACAGAGAGGGACACCAGGGTGCACATTCCTTTGGGTAGGTCAGTCTTCCAGGTCCTGGGGCAAAACAAGCCATACAAGAGTGTAATGGCCAAAGGAAAAAGAAAAGCTTGAACATAGAGCCATTGTTCACACTTACGTTTCCCCATCAAAATCTTGGGCTTAAATTCCAATTCCAGTTACTTGGATTAAGCTAGTGGTTCTTATAAGCTTGTGTAAAGTTTATACAGTACAGTTCAGAGCAAGGATTATGCTCTCAGACTGAGAGGCCAGACCTGCATTTGGAACCCTAGACTGGGGGGCCCAGGCCTGCTTTATTCTGGAAACTCCTGATCATTATTGAAGAGGTGGTTTTACAAGTTAGATATCAGGACTGACTCAGTAATTCTTCCATTTTCTCATGAACAAGTTCATGTACCAGGATCTGAGAAGCCACCAAAATTCAAAGATATCCAGTCCAGGAAGAGAAATGGACAACCCTACTAATAACTCCAAAATCACTGTGGTTAAGTGCAGTGTTACAGTTATGCACAGAGGGCTCCGGGAGCACATCGAGAGGCCAGGGGAGGAATACAGGGAAGGTCCTCAAGAAGGTGATTCAAGTCTTAATAAATGATGTGGTGATGCACAGTTTGAAGAAAACTAAACCAAAGTGGGCCTGCTAGTTATCTCCAGATACTGAATGGCTGCTCTTCAATAAGAGAAAGAAATATGGTTGATTTGAATCCGGAAGGCAGAGCCAGGGCAGTACATTTCATCACACTGTGAAGAGCTAAGTGTGTACCCTATACACAATCAAGGTGGGTTGCTTTGGGAGGCACTGATTTCCCTGACACTATAGCTATTCAAGCATTGAGGAGAGGCTACCACTTGGGTAAAGGCAGTAGACGGAGTCAGGAACTGCTAGGGCATCTTGGCAACCATCAGTGAGTTCCCCTTTGACCCCAGGGATCTTATATATTCCAGTATTCACGTCCCAATTCTGTTTCCTCATTCAGTGCTCAAGTTCCGTCCAAACACATTAGGGAGTGAGACAATTATATATATATATATATGTCCAATGTTATGGTTTGAATATGTCCCCCAAATTTTATGTGTTGGGAACATGGTCCCTAGAGCAGTAGTGTTGAAAGTCGGGACTTGGATTACTTGGTCAGGTGGGCTTTGCCCTAATGAACCGATTAATCCATTCATGAGTTAATGAGTGACTGCAGAAGTGGCTTTGTCATAAAAATGCATTCTCTCCAGCCCTTATCTTGCCATATGCTACCTTAGCCATACCATGACCCAGTAAAAAGGGCCTTGCCAGATGGTGGTGTCATACTCCTGGACTTCTTGCCTCTATAGATTAAATAAACCATAAATTAAATAAATTTCTATTTTTTTCTAAATTACAGATATTCTATTATAGCAACAGAAAATGAACTAAGACACTCAACAAGAATGTGGGTCTAACCAAGCCTGACATAAATTGTCAGAAACTTCCCCTGGTCACGACCACTCTTTCCATGCATGGTGATATAATAAATATAAAAACTGGTGGTTTTAAAAATGCATGGGGTTAAAATAAGATCTTCAGCAATTCTCCTTGGAAGCTCCGGAATATCTGGGGACCAATATCAAGTGAGAGGTAAACATGATAATCCTAAAATATAACCTGTCTTATAGACATCAGCCCAGATGGGGAGATGCTCTGAAGACAGGACAGCTCCAGTCCTGTCTTCCTTGCCACAACTGTCACTTCCACATTCTTTTATAAGCACAAGGAATTTCTGTGGAGGATTTGGTATGCCTGTTGCATTGTTAGTAAGTCCTCTGAAGTGTCCTGTTTCCTCACAGAGCCTTGTGATCACTCACTTTTTCCTTCATGTCTTGCTGTAAACATCAATGCAGTAAGACTTTGCCCCAACCACTCTATTTAAAACTCTATCCTTACAATCTCCTTATCTTACTTATTCTCCTAGGACAAGTAAGCTTATCTGTTTTTCTTATTATTTATCAACCTCCCCAGTAAAACAGAAATCCTAAGAAATCAGAATCATGGTCTATTATGTTTGCCAGGACATTTTCAGAGCTCATAGAGGGGCTGTCATAAAATATGATGGATTATTATACTAAGAAACAGCAGGCTGGTTGGATTGTCCTCAGGTGGAATGAGGGAGGTCCAGTGCAGGGACTCCCTCTCAGCCTCCTCTAGAGAGGCAGAACAGGCTTATCACAACAAGTGCCTGTTCCTATGGCTACTTTCCATGCCAGCTACCCAATTTTCTGCTTGTAAGAGAAGCGGTGTGAAATTTAACTCCACAAGATGACTAATGGCCCAATAACTGTGGTAATAAGCTACCTTTATAACTGCCCACATTCTTCATCAGCGCTCCAAGGTTGCTGGGATACACACATACATTTAGGGAAAACAGATCCTTAAAAGTCAAAGTTCCAGGAAGCAATACTAACGGCATCAAGAACTCATATAAAAAGTAACCTTTAATTTGCCATCAAAACAAGTTTCATAAAGAAACTGTTTCAAATATACATTTGGGAATTTCACTGGCAATTCCTTTTATGCAGCAGATCTGTGGGAAGAGACTGGGTTTGCTTAGGCTTTTTTAATAAAAAGGATATATTGATCTAATTAAATTTTATTCAGGTTCTTTAATATCCTTGATTCCTGTTCTTTCTGAAGAAATACTGCATTTCTACTGTGCAACCTTTCTATTATTGGTTGATCATTCATTTCCAGCCCAGCAAAGAGAGGTCTGGAGCTCAACTCATAAATCAATCAGAAACAATATTTTAATGGCAGACACAAAACTCAGGAAGCCTTGCCAGGCCCTGAAATACGACTGCATGTCCAGGGTCTCAGCATAGTTGAACTCTGCGGCCTGTGCCAAGATTTCCACCCATAGAAATTAGTTATACAGATGGGGTTTGAAATTACACATATGTCAATCTCAGAATTTCGCAAAATGAAGACCTGCTTTCCAGAGGAAGATAAGGAGATAGGTAAAGTCAGGGAAAAAGCCAATCGGATTTGATTTGCATAATTTGGCAGAAAGTGCAACGGGACCCACCGCAGCTATCGTGGGGCCTCTGTTCTAAGGAAATGAACGATATTTATGGTCTCATAAAGTACACACTCCACAAGGAGGGGGGTCATGAGAGAGCCGGGAGGGGCCCGTAAAGTGGGCAAAGCAGCAGGAAGTCAGGCATAAAGACCACGAAGTCAGGTTTCAGGGAGGGAAAGGAGCGCAGTCTCAGTGGTCCTGGGTGGGACGTGGTGGAGGACTTAAATAAACGCTTGCATCTGCGGTTTTTAATGTGCGTGCGGAACGGACGGTAACAGCTGGAATCAGGCTCACCTGAGAACCACGAAGTCTCGGGAAGGATGAGGGGCCATGCTGTTCAGCACATACTGATAGATTTCGGTTTGTCTGTCCAGCGTTTCCACCACCTTCCACTGCACGAAGTCCTCGTCCCACAGGTGGCGCTCTCTCAGCACGCGATTCAGCACCACGGCAGGAGGCGCCTCCACCTCCACAGCTGCCTTCCACAGCTTCAGCGGGTTCCCGTCCCCGACCTTGGGGGGACAGCAACAGAGGCACCAACACAGAGAGTGTATACAGTGTGCCAGGCACTGCCCTAACCCACTAACTTATAAATAGCCCTTTTAAAACCGTGGTACATTTTTGCAAATGTCCATCTTTGCAAATGAGAAAATTGAAGCATCAACTTGCCCAACACTGCACAGCTAAACAGGAGAGCCAGGAGCGGGATCTAGAGGCCTAACTCCAGAGGCTAGATGCTGAATAAATGCAGCTGGGCTCCTTAGCAGTCTCTACAGACAGGGCCTTTGAGGGGTACAGGTACTTTGAGGACAAGCAGCCATTTTGGAACTGACAACCAATCCCTCATTGTTGGATTTAGCGCTGAGGGGGTTACCTTTTTGAAAGCTAGGTCTGTGTTGTCAGCACTGGAGCATGAGACCCATCCTTTGAACTTCTCCTTGGCTTCTTTCTGGAGAGCTTGGACAAGATGCTCCAGGTAAGTGTGAAAAGTTCCTCCACTCTCCTCCAGCTGCGTGCCCAAGTCCTCCAGAGTAGGCACGTGTATTTCAGCTTCTACATACGAATTGCGAGACTGGGCCACCATCTCATGTGGGACCTGAACCAAGAGGTACAGAAAGAAACGCACACGGAGTTAAAAGAACAGGTAGAGGAAGCAAAGTCATTTTGGCACCAACCAAGGTCTAAGCAACAGGCTGAGGGGCACAGGGCTGGAGGTGTTTTACTAAGACCAGTGCCAAGGTCGGGAGGGGCCTTCCTAAAGTTAGGAAACACAAATATGTTTCTGAGGTTATTTTTATTATTGAAAACATTTCAATGACTTCCTGTTCATTCTTTCCATTTTCCTTTGGTTTGTTTTTACTCAGTTTGGCAAAACATGGGCTCAGACAACTTGACTCAGTGTGCATAGACTTAATATACATAGACTTGTTAAAAGAAATATCAGATATGACTTAGAAATAGTTGTAGCTTTTTAGCATACTCTGCCCACTGACAAGTTCCAATTTAGCTCAGAAAGTCTGCCAGAAATCTTGTTCACTTACTTTAACATGTCCGTCATTGATTCTCAGCAACCAGGATTATTTAGAATCATACACACATGTGCACATGCAAACACACACAAGGTTAGATGTGGAGTACAATCAAGTCCCAAGGTAAAATCAAATACAGTAGGACATAAATTAAATGACTGGCCTTGAACCTAGCAAAAGCAGGTAATGCAACTATTCATGCAAACTACCTTTGTAGTGACCTCAAAAGACTTTAACTATCAAAGTCTCAATTGTATAGCTAGCCATTCATATTTACTGGAGGCTAAGACCAGAGCTATAGAATATAGTCTAGTCATCATAAAACCAGGAGCAAACAGATACATAAATGTATGCACCAATCCAAGTGTCTTATCTCGTTCCAAGAGCTGTAAGGCAGGCGGGTTGAGCTTTTGCTTACCTCAAAAAGTTTGTTGCATTCCATGATCATGTGGGCAAGGCCCTGAGCTGCAGCCAGATTTTCATTGAGGTCCTTTTGATCTGGCTTCCCAGTGGCATATTTCTTCTGGATGACTCTACAATTGAACGCGAATGTGTTAAGCGATCCTAAACCAAAGAACTTTTCACAGTACCTACCTCATCCCTTTTATTTTTTTGTAATCCTCTCCAGATGCTATCCAGATTCCAGGCCTTCTCATTTCCAAATAAAAACAACAACCATGCCACTTAGATATTCTGAGGCTGGCTAACCACCTACTACTCCACAACTAAGAGCCTTGGAAAAATCCAAGGACAGAAGGAATTGTTGGTGGGGAGAGATTAATCTACTTTCCCCAAAGTTTGGACCACACAACTCCAAGCTCCTGTACTTTGGTTTTAAATATAGCTTTTAAAAATTAAAGATTACAAAAATACCACTTTGTGTACTTTTTCCCTCCTTGCTACTCATACTTACAAAACAAAACAAACTCTTTAGCCTTCTGGATTACAAGTGACATTCTGCAGGGCTCCTTTGATGATTCTATGAACCTGTGTACCATGAATGAAGGTGCTTCTGAACATGATCTGTTCATGTTCAGCTATATAAAATGAGAACTGACAAAGCTCCAAGTTGAAATCTAGCACAGGAACAGTTTTGTTTACTTTTTAAAAATATGAACCGTTGGGGAGGCCTGGTTGAACATCATTACCATTGCTGAGGAAAAACAAAAACAAAAAATACCCAACTCACTTTGGAGAGCTTTCTTTCTTCAATAAATTAAGATGAAAAAGGGAGGGGGCTAGGCACACAGCCAAGTTCATGGGTGTCATCTGATTCTCTTCCACCAAGTTGACAACATCTTTTAGGAAGCACAGAAGTGTCTGTAGGACTTCCCTGTTCTCATCTTCCAGCAGCAGGATGGCAGCCTGAACAGCCTGTAGCCGCTGCTCCTTGGGGACAACTGAGGAAACATGAGCCAGGTGGTTAGAGGGACAGCTGCAGAAGAGTCAGGGAGAGAGCACATAAAATCCACTTCCTGACATGGAGATATTAAAAGACATCAGCAACAACGATGGCAGCTGACACACAGAGAAGTAATTGCTCAGGCCTCAAAGGTAGTGGGAGGCAGAGCAAGAATTCAAACCCCAATAATGTAACACCAGAACCAGCAGTCAGAATTTTATATCCTCTCTGAGTATTAGGCCTACTCCTCTGTTGCCAAATAACTTTTTGGTCCTGGTGGAAGCTGGCACTGGATTGGGCTGGATTTGGGTTCACCCTGGCTTCTCTCTTGTTTATCCTCTTTACCAGGCAGTACAGGAAACACCTCCTAGGGCACCAAAGGCTCTGAGGGATATAGTTTAAAACCACTGGGTAACAAATCAATAGGCTGGCCTGTCCCCAACCCTATGGAAGTAGTGTGGCCATGATGTCAGGGTTGCCCAATTAACCATGAGTGGTGAAGTCCGGGGAGCTGCCCTCAGGGCATTCCTAGGGGCCCAGAAACTCCATTATAAGCCTGTATATCTTTTTCATTCCTACAAGTCATCAGGGCTTTCAGAGGATACACTCAATCAACTCTGCATGGAGAGTCAGTGTCATCTATTCCATAATCTTGGTGGCTATAGACATAGAAACTATGCTTAATGGAGGGGAACCAAGCTCCCTTAGGTCAGGGGGAAGATATACCACTGCTTAGTCTCATTCTCCTTGAGGGTAGTCCTGGCAGTTGGGAGGTGGACACTGGTTATATAGGAGTAAAAGGGAACCAGTCCGACATCATGAAGTGAACTAAGTGGAAAATCACAGTAAATTATTGTTAGATGCTGCATTTTGCTGCTTCTGATCATTTAGCTTTGGTTCATGAACACGGTCAGGAGCTCACTTGAGTTTACTTTCTTATCTCTCTTAGAGGGCCACATTTTGGAGCACAGATCTTCACAGCAGGGTGTGAGTACTCCCAAAGGATGGGGGCCTGTGCTTGTGACAGTCACTGGAGGTACGGGAAAAACATTCAAATGTTTTATCTTGTTCTTTAAAAATACTGGTTGAGTAAGCTTTATAATGTGCACACCATATTATAGTGTATTTGAATTAATCCCACACTTAGGACATTTTCTTCTTATAGAAGTACATCACAGAACAGAAGTTTATGCCCTGTACTCTAGGTGGGTTCTGGATGGCCAAAAAATCTGTGATACCATGAGCTATCTATCCTGTAGGAGGATCTTACATCCCAGGAATGGCCAAACTCCTGACCCTGACAGCTAGCAAATTCACACTTCTGGAAAAGTGAGACCATGAATTATAATTCTGAAATATATCCATACCTAACACCTCCACAAGATACTGAAAATTGTTGCAGATATATCTGAGGTTTGTAGAGAAGAACCATTTTATTCAAACAAATGAGAGCAAAGCCACTTTGTTTTCTCTTGCTTCTACTAAGATAGACACTACTAATAATTTCAAGCTTGAGAATTCTGTTTGAGGTTCAGCTTGAACCCACTGAACTGCTTTTATGGGTACGATGTCATATATATATATATATATATATATATATATATATATATATATATATATATAGTCTACATATATATTAGTTTTAGATGATCAAGCTACTTTTCATTGCCAGTGTACATTTCCTTTTGTCATCATTTTTAAAGTGTCACCTGTGAGATTTGTTGTCGCATGTACATTTCTACTACTCACTCATTCCTTTGCTCCTCAGAAAAAATGCCTCCTATTATTTTCTACTAAAAAGGGTTGAGAAGGTCAGTTATTGACAGCTAAACTCTGTGTTTGTTTTTGACTTTGTGCTCTTTGACCTTTGATTACACGTGACACTGCTGTGGACCCTTCCTCTTTCATGGCTCAGGGTACTGTTTCAGATCTGCCTTGCCGAGCGCTGAGAATCTGTGACCATGTTGGGGACTCTCAGCCCTCACACTCCACCTCCTCCATTCAGAACGCTTGTCTTCTGCCTGCCCTGAAATCAACTCCCCTTCTCCTCTTGCCTTTCCACACCCTCTCTCTCATCACGCCTCCACATCGTAGGGTTGTTCCTGGTCACTCTACCTTTCTCTTTCTCAGGGGTTGGAAAGATTATAAAATATTTTCATGGCCCACCTACACTCTATCCAAGTTAATCATTTAATGAAAGCCAAGAAGTAGCACAACTGAAAACAAAACTCTGGGGAACTGCTCATTTCTCCCCTACTACTTTGGAAACTTTTGGCTTTGGATTCTATCCATGGGGTGTCTTATTTCCAGTCGCACTGCAGGACACCACTGTCCATAATCCAGAACTCAATTAGTGTGCTAGCTCTTTAGCTCTCTGTTCAAGTCTACCCACTAACTTTTAAATACCACTTCCAGATTCATAGATCAAAGAAGCAGTTCTGATGAACTGTGACCCTTGCAGGTGGCACAAGACTGATGCCAAGCAAAAGTCAGACTCCTTGTTCAGTACCCATTCTCCCCTTCCTCACTAAGAGACCACGTGTCCTGTGCAGCACTCATGGTCCATGAGAGGCCTGAGATCAGGGAGATCTCAGACCTAGGCACAAAGTTGGTAATCACATTCCTCTTTTCAATGACTGGTTTAGGGGAGAAGATGTAAACTGTTTCTGGCTGAGGAAGTCAAGAAAAATGTTAGACGCTTCTGCAACATTAATTTCTTTCATGAAATGAGGCCTATGCTCAAGGAGAAGCCCTTTCTCATTTGAATGGGATTTTGTGAAAGTGTGACAACTCTAAGTGGTGGTAGTCATACTGTGACCTTAAGAGAAAGCCAAGAAGGCCAGATTTTGCCTTTAGCTGCAGAATTACCTAACAATGGAATAGTTTAATTCTACATTTTTTGCCCAGTGAGATAACAGAATATCCTTATTACACAACTGCTTGTTAGATTTTTGTTTCTGCTTTTACAGGTGAAAGCATCATAGCTGGAAAAACTTTAACAATACCTACTACCTAAATAATACCTAAACCTTCAACAATAAAGCTGGAACTTAATGAATCTGTGCCCATTGTATTAATTTGTAAAATGTATTTTATTTATTTATTTGGGATACAGGGTCTCACTACATAATTCAGACTCATAGTGATCCTCCTGTCTCAGCCTCTCCAGTAGTGGGGTTACAGGTGTGTGCCACCATATCCAGTTTTGCAGCCAGCACTTTACACCTAGGCTGTGGGGCTGGCACGGCATGTGGTACTGGGGATTGAACTTGGGTCCTTGAGCTTACCAGACAGGCACTTAGATCACTGAGCTATCTACCCAGCCCTATACTAATTTTCAGTGCCTGTCCCTGAATAGCCCTGGCCTAATTTTTCAGTGCCATCTAGTGTCACACTATACATTTGCCTTCTATGCAGACAGACAAATATCCTATACTCCTCTAACCACTGCTCATGTAGTCTACTTCATCTAGAATATGTTCCTTACATATCTGAACCTTTGGTTTTTACTTTTTTCATCAAGTTCTACAGCTCATCTCAGCTTTCTTGGATTTGTCTTTGAGACCATGCTGTGAAATTTCTCCAACTCCATTCTAGGTCAGTCACTCATATTCACATCTGAGCTCTCAGTTGTAGAATCCTTCAGAGCAGAGTGAGTCTCACATATCCACATGCTTGGCTGTGCTCAGCCTGGGATAGGTATGTAAGGCCCTCTCAGTAAATGTTCATTTGGCTAAAATAAAGCTCTGCTTTGATCTGGCTTCTTGGCTGTAAGTCCTGGAAAAGGCCAAAGGAATTTATTTCTTGGAAGATAGTCTAACGTTAGCTTTGACTAGTGTCACCATTAACCCAAGAACTGATTGAAATGTAAGGACTTATGTGTGACATTTCCAAACCATAAGGGAGCTTAACTGAGAAACAGAGTTTAACCTTGAACAGCGACACTGTCATGAATACCCTGTGTCAGGGTTCTAGAAATGTGTATCACTAATTCAACTAAACCTATTCACTTTGGCAAAGTCACCTTTATTTAATGTTGCCACTTTATTATGCTTTTTTACTAGAGCTAGTAAGTACAATCCTTTTTAACTTTGCAATGTTACCCTTCTTTTAAACACATTTACTATAGAAATCTCTAGAGCAGGGAACTTCAAATGGCATTAATTCCATATAAAGGTTCATTTCAGCCATACTTTGCTGTAAAATCGAAGTCCATAAGCTAAACACAGTCTTATAAAGAAGGGAGACTTGGGCTATGACAATGATTCATAACCTTGATGTTATCATCTACAAAAGGTTTAAATACTTATTTCTACTAGTTCCCTTGGCACCCCTCTTTCACAGGACAAGGTTTTATGTCAGCAATTGCTATTTTTTTAAAAAAATAATTTAGTTTATTCATGCACGTGTGTAGTATATAATGTTTACATTCCTTATTGGAAGCTGGTCATGTACATATCACATCTTAATTCTTTTTTCGTTCCCTTCCTCTTCCCTCCACCCATCCCTCAATCTCCTTTCTTTTTTTTCAGTATGTATTTACAGTGTACTATGTTCCCATTTCTCAAGTGGATTTGGTACATGTGGACAATACAGTCCAGTTCCTTTTTCATCTCTTATCTCCTCCCTCTATCTTTTACTTTCAATGATTATTTTAATTATTATAGCTTCACTGAGAATGGTTGACATAACTTACATAACTCCCAGGGGGACTATAAATCAGCTGCATTAAGCCAGAGACTTCATTTGATTTGTTTTTCACCTATTA
>PVKN010035983.1:0-11525 GCA_004027915.1 Capromys pilorides | reverse complement strand
TTACATGTTCTGTTACACAGGTCTTAATTTGCCCTTAACTACGCAGGAGAAAAGTTTAGCCATGAAGCATAAAAAGTAAAGCCAGATTAATATGCTGAATTGTAAAAGGCTTAAATCAACAGCTCTGACATTGCCAGTTCTGCCAATAACTTACTACGATTACGGAATGTTGGACAATGTATACAACTACTTTCTCTTAGTTCAATGAGAATAAATTTTTATACCAATAATCATTAGAAAAATTATCATGCCTGCATCTTGTACTCTGAATAACTACTACAAGAACAACAATATGCATTGTATTAATTATTGGGGATGTATTACTAATGTGTTTTGAAACTATCTCATTGTTATTTCTTATTAAAAGTAATAAAAAAAAATCCATGGTAGTAGCTTCCATGTTAGCCCTACAAGCTCCTCAAATACTCTTCATCATACTTTATAAGCAATGAGCTAAGTGCTGTTGACTGAGGAGGAACAACCTGATGAATTTCCTGCTGTCTGAGGGTAGAAGCAGCTCTTGATGTGTCTCCAGTGACTTCATTGCCAAGATTTTGTTGTTGCTGCTGTCTGCTTAGGTTTTAATTTGTTTAATCCTTTGGTATATGTTTAGGATTTTGGAATATGTCAGAAGTTAGGGAGCACTATAGAACATTGCAAGAAAATGTAATAAATTGGAAATGCCAGGAGACAAAGCTGATGAAGTTTATTTCTCTTTTCTTTTTTTCACAGTTTTCTCCCATGGCTTGTACAATAGTCTTTTTTCCTATTTTACCCTTCCCTTACATTCTTCCTTCATTCTTTGCTGTTGTCTCCTATGGAGTAGCAGCTTCTTCTAGTGTCATGAGATCATTTCTTCTCATTTGTTTCTTTCTAATGCTGTAACAGTGGTTCACAACTACTCCTTAGAGGTTTTTTCATTATACTCCTCTGAGTGATTCCTGGCCTTTCAAAACTATGTTAGGGGAGGGAAAGCAAGGGGAAATACGTAGATTTAAGATATGCCATGCACACATGCCAAGTATCTGCGATGAGCATATACATGTACACATTCCATAAATATGAGCTAAGATTTATAACAGCAAAAATGAAAATGGGGAAAGGGAAATTGGAGGAGGGAGATGGGTGGGTAAGAGAGTAATAAAGAAATAAGCTGTCTTATGTGTACCTACTGTTCATATGGTAAATTTAAACTCCATCTACTAAAAACCTGTACTGATGAAATTAAAATTAAGAAAACTCCTACATGTACTTCAGTACTTTCCTCCTGGGTTGAACCACTGGTGATACATACATGACTGTTCCTTAGGGCTGCTGCCTGTACCATGGGATGGAATGTTCCATGCTGTCTAGTGGGACATCGTGCATTTACCATAGGTGATTCAGAGCTACCTAGAACCAAAACATGGGGATTGCAACACTAGCAAAAACCTTTAAAATCTGAGCTCATCCCAAGACATGGTGGCATAAGCCTGAAATTCTAGCACTCTGTAAAGTTTAGGCAAGAGGATCACAAGTTCTAGCTCAGCTCAAGGAACTTAGTGATTTGGCCAGAGGCTGTCTTAGCATTCTGGAGAATTTCAAAGGGCTGGAAAGATAGCCTGGTGCAAAGAGCCTGGTTTAATCCGTAGCATGGCATAATAGATAAACTGACAAAACCCTGGGATCTATCATCCCACTCACAAAGCTGTTCGTTGTCTCTCATCTTGGGAAAAAGGCAATTTTTCTTGTGGCTTATAGGTTCTGAACATGTGTCCAACTTAAAGTATAAATGAAAACCACACTGAGATTCTAGTCAGAGCTCATAGAATGACAACTACAAAGTCAAGGGGTCGTGAGTGTGGTGGGAAGGCGGGACAAAGCGGAACTTTGGAAATCACCCCTGGGTGGGAATGGAAAGTACACTGCCATTCTGGAAAGCAGAATAAAGAGTGGAATTACCGAATGTCCCAACAATCCTGCTTCAGAGTATATATTCAAAGGAAATGAAATTGGTATGCTTACACAGACATCGATACTGCCCTGTTCCTGCATTAGTACTCACAACAGCCAAGATGTGAAATTCATCACACTGTTGGCAGATGAATGAACAAAGAATCCCTCTACCCCCACATTCATATCTTTTTCTCTCACTATCACTTAGCCTAGAAAAGAAGGAAATCTGTCATTTACAGCAACACCAATGAACTCAGAGGACACTATGTTAAATAAAATAATCCCGACAGAAAGACAGTACTGCATGATCTCACTTACATGTGGAATCTAAAGTAGCCAAACTTGGACTGACACAGAGTACTGTTGTAGTTGCCAGAGGATGGGGGAGAAGATGGTGAAAGTTAAGGTATTCCAGATACAGTGATGTGTATATTCTGAAGATCCAAGGCACAGCATGGTGATCATAGTGAACGACACTGTTTGTATATTTGAAAATTGCTAAGGCAGCAAACCTTACATATTCTCATCACGCATATCTGAGACAATGAAAATGCTTATCAGTCTGGTAGTGACAATCACTTCACAGTGTATGTACTTATCAAAGCACTGATTCATATACCTTAAAGACTTCCCCAATGATCTCTTCTGTATACTCTTTCTCGCTTAGCTTTAGCTCTTCTTTGGAGCTCAAATTTCTGAAGTATGATCCTATCCCAATCCCCCTGTACTTGCTAGTCCCCCACCCAGATTCCCTTCTCTCATATACTTGCTGGTCCCTTGTCTCACTTCCTTTGGGATTCTGTTCAAATATCACTTAGTCAGAAAGACCTTTGTCCAACATAAAATGATAATCCTATTCCCATGATGTACTTTCTATTTTTTTTTAGTTTGCCTTCCAACTAGCATTTAACCTCTAATAATATGCTTCTAATTTTTTTCTTATCTCCATCCCTTCAAATCTTGGTGAGTACCACTTTGTTCACTGCTGTACTCCGATACCCAAAACTGTGCCTGGTATATGGCAGACACTCACTGAAGGGAAGTGTAATCATTATATTTTCCATTAAGTACAATTCCCATAAGAGTTGCAAAATGAATTACACCCTTCCACTCCTTTACTGGAAGCTTCCAAAGAATGTGGGGTCCAGCTAGAACTGTTTGCTTATGCTGAGAAGTCGCAAACAAAAGTAACACCATCAGTCTCAGGGGCGTTTTTCCTCAAGCAGGAGGAATTACTATTCTGTTTCCTTTTCCTATCTTTTCTCCTTGACAAGAAGGCAAAGATTGGAGCTTGACTAGTAAATCTGCTCAGCCTCCTCACGGCTTAGTCCCTTTGAAACCTGCAGTAGAGAAATAGCAAAGGGGAACATTTCCTTTAAATTGATTAAGGCAACATACAACCATTAGGGTTTACATATGCAATTACTTTTTTGTCAGGTAGAACCTGCTAGTGTGCAACATGAAAGCATGCAGTGACCTATGACATGTCTTCCTAGAAATAATGGTCACCTTATTAAAATGCTCCATTCTCATAGGATAGAAAAATATTGATCCAGCTGGTAGCCAGGGGATTTCAGGATCTGTGGGAGAATTTTCTATAAAATGGTAACAATGACACTTTGAATATTTGTCTACAATCAGAACACAGCAGGTGAGTGATCAACTCAAGGACACAAATTTCTTCCTTTGGTTTCTTTCTACTTTGATCCATTAGCCCAGGATAAAATGGGCAAGAAAAATCTAGAGAATGACAGCAAGTCATAGTGTTAAAGGTCTAAGCTCAGAGGCAGCAAGGGTTGAGGGAAAAGTTATAGCAGAAAAAACTTTAGTATCTGAATCTAGTATTGGTCTGAATCTTTTTTTTTTTTTAAAAGGTATGACTGGGGCACTTCCATTTCACAGGTTCACATCATCAATGCACTAAGCTTACAGCTGTGTCTGCATCTGGATGCACTCTAAGCACTGTGGCCCAGAAGCAAAAAGCATCTAACTTACTATATTGTGAAGTTCCCAAGGGACCCTGGCAAGTTGGGCAATGATACCAGCATTTGTGTGCTATGAGATATCCTCCCTTCAGGTCAGTTTCCTTGGCTTCTATCATTGGTTCTTGAGTCTTACATGGAGATTTAACAGCTCTGCTTGGTCATACATTTGACCTGTATCTCAGTTACTTTACTCTTGCTAGGAGACAATACCTGACACCCAAAATGAAGAAAGGGAAGGTTTATTTAGCTCACAGTTAGTGAAGGTTTCAGCCCGTACTCAGCTGGCTCCAAGGCAGAGTGGAAGAGGGCAGCAGTTTATGGTGATGGAAAATAGCAAAAAGCAAAGGGAGTGGCAGCAGCTCTGGCAGCTAGTAAGACTCTCTCCCTTCTTCCCATTGTACACAGAGCCGAGTCTAGCACTCACACCCACAATCCCACCAATGGAATGTAAACTAATCACAAACACTAGAAGTTACCCCAAGGGATAGCTCCCACTTCGTGCCAGATCTTCTACAGACACTAAGTTCGAAGGGATGAGCATACAGCACCATCTTTTGTTTCTTAGAAATAACTAAGTTATTGAGCTTCTTTATCCTTGCAGTGTCCCAGAGAAGGCATTGACTGGAAATTTTTCTTATAACATTTACAAAAAAGTAAACAAAGCTAAAATACCTGAAAGATCTGAATACTCTGTATGCAGTCACTCCACAAATGTAAAATCCAAAAGCAAGAACAAAGTCAGGAATTTCCATACCAAATCTAATCACTCAGGCACACTGAGCCTTTTTTCAAAAAGGTTGCTTGATGAAGTTGGTAGGCTGTAATGGAATTCATGGGCTGACATTCAGAGGGGTAACTCTTTAAAAATAGGTCACATACAGGCAAAAGAAAATGTTATCATAACTTAATGGTACATAAAGTCCTATGAATTAGTACTTTCTGGGATTGGTTCCTTAAAATAAATTGCCAATTTCTTTCAGCTTTATTCCAATCTAAGTCATTATTTATTCCACAAATTTATTTGTAGCCTGTACCCTGCTAGACAGTCTTGTGGTCAGAAATGAGGAAAAGGTAAACAGGCACCTTTCCACCTCAATCTTACATTTTAAAAAGATGAATATATCTTTCCTTTCTTTCCAGATGTTTTATACCTAGAAGGCAAGGGTTGAAACCTGCCCATATCTGTCTTGGTCATTTTGTATCCCTAATATTTATCCTATAGAAAACATATCAAAAGTGTTTGATGAATGAAAATAGTGATTAGGAGAAATAGTGAATCAGAATGGTAGGTCAGATCCAGGTAAAAGTTGTTGATTAAAAGTATTTAAAAGTAGGAATAAAAATTAGGTACTGGCTAGAATTCTAATGTATCTCTGAAGAGACAAAAGAACACATATCCAAGCCAAAGCCTGTTTCTATCTACAGGAATCCTCACCTTACTGCCCTGAGGCAAGACCCTGTGCATAGTTCCCAGAATTTAATCTGGGCCACTGGGGGGACATTCTTTCCTGTATTAAAGACTTCAAGACAGTGAGGCTCTCCCTAGCTTGAGTCACTGAATCTACAGCATCTTTGAGTCATAGCAGAGAGGGCTAGACCAATAAAGAATCAAATTTAATGAGACTCCTCTGAGCACTGGCTTAAATACTTTATATGGCATAGATGCCTAAAAATCATCTTCAGAATAGTCCTCCTTATGCTTCCTCTACAAGCCAAGATATTTAGGCTTGAGCTCAGATGAATGACAGCCCAGAGCAAGATGACTGTTTTTTCTTTTTTGTTCATTCATTATTCAGCACTACTTGGTCCTGAGAATACAAAAATCCTTCAGAGTTAGTAAGTGTCGTTTATATTCAGTTCTATGTGATTCCAAAATTCCTATTCTCCCCACTTTACCAAGGATCTTCTGTAAAGCAAGCATTTCAGTCACTCTGATGATCCACGCTCAGTTCACGGTTGGTTATGCTGCTGCAGTTTCTCCTCTTACTGAGGGGTGGGAAGTACAGCGAAAAGATTTTTGTTAGCAGATGCCACTTTCCCTATTTTGAGACAGGATATTGCTAAGTGGCCCTGCCTAGTCTCACATCCTCAATCATCTTGCCTCATACCAGCAGGTAGCTAGGTGTATACTGCCACAACAATAACTGCTTCCTTTTCTTAAATAATATATAAACAACCAATTGTTTCTCCACCTGTACCAAGTAAAAATACAATCTGAAAGCCCAGAGGAATTCACAAATGCTCTCTCATTTGTGGAAAGTAACAATGACAACAACAACAACAAAAATTAATAATAAAATAAATAAATAAGATGACCTGAAAGTAGAAGAGAGACTATGAGGTACTGGGAAAAAAAGCCCAGCAGAGGAGGAAGAGGACAGGAGAATGGTGAGACAGCAATACATGCACACCACTTAGAAGCCCCATTAATTTTTATAATTAACGCATTCATAATTAAAATTTCCAATATTCTGGATCGGCTGGATGTGGTGGTACAGGCCTCTAAGCCCAGTGCTTGACAGGTCAGCCTGTGCTACATAGTGAGCTCAAGGCCAGCCTGAACTACACAGTGAGATCTTCTCTCAAACAAATTGTGTTTTTCTGGAGCACATTCTATTAATGGGCTCACAAAGTGAGCGTGTCCTACAAAACTAGAGTTCCTGACCAAAGCAAAAGCTAACAAAAACCCAATAAAATTATAAACACATGATATAGTTATTCAATGCCTTTAACCTTGATTTCTTGATCTCTTTTGTAGCCACAGCTAGAACTGGTTCCACATCCTTAGGATGAAAGTAATATCATATTGTTTTTGTCATCTAAATA
This sequence comes from Capromys pilorides, assembly GCA_004027915.1. Classification (NCBI taxonomy): domain Eukaryota; kingdom Metazoa; phylum Chordata; class Mammalia; order Rodentia; family Capromyidae; genus Capromys; species Capromys pilorides. Next base: position 4,779 of record PVKN010035983.1, on the reverse strand, counting down.
TAACCATGCCTGACTTTGAGTTCTATAAGCTCTCCCTCCCACTGAGCTGTACAGCAATCCCAAGAGACTTACACTATACAGATTTAGCTGGTCTTCAGTCCATAAAGACTGCTGTCAAGGTGCCCATGATCCAAGTCTACATGGTGCACACAACGAGTGTACACTAGTTCATTACCTTCTTTAGCCATTATGCAAGATTTTGTGTGTTCAGTCTTAGTGCCCAGGTCTCTAGCATCTTAGGTCACACTGCCTTACCAACTCCTCGAGAGATCATACAGGCAGGGCGCTAAGTTTCTGCCTTTTATTTAGCCCTGCCAAAGTAGCACGCTGGTCTCTAGAAAACATAGCTTTCCCAAGTTTAGCACTTGGTCACACCCTGCCCAAGCTTCCAGACCACCCCTTCTAGACCCAGTCAAATTTTTAGCTCTGTGACTCTTTAGGAAATGATCTTAGCTCTGCTCTGGAGGAAAGAAGCTCTAGATCACTAGGACATGGCCTGCCGCTCTGATGAGGAAGGAATAGAAGTGATAACTCATTTCACTCCATATTATTTTCCTTGGATTTTTGTCATGTTGATGAGGAAAAAGAATAAACTTGCCTCTTCTGTACAGCACTGGGACTCAGACTCATGTGAACACAAGAATTATGTGCAGCCCCTGATGGGGTTCTAGCCCAATGCAAGTGAATGCAATCTCTTGGGAGGTGGGGGTGGGCCCAGGCAAACAAATATTCTGCAGGTGGCTGAGGTGCAGTGAGGCCAGGGTACTGCCCACTAGACTCAGAAGTGAGGCAAGTGCAGAGAAGCCTGATAGGTGTTCTGACCAGGGACTAGAATCATAGGAAGAGATGAATGAGCTGGTTCTTAGTTACTTTTTTACTAATTGCTGGGACAAATACCCAACACTCAAAATGAAAGAAGGAAAATTTATTTAGCTCACAGTTTGTGGAGTTTTCAGTTCATACTCTGCTGGCTCCAAGGTGGAAGAACACAATGAAGAGCAGAGAAGGAGCAACAGCTGTGGCATCCATCAAGCCTCTCTCAAATTCCATGCCGGTGCAGAGCTCCTCCAAAGTGGCGTGGCTATGAAGATCAAGCTCCAAAGACTAGGACTTCTCCAAGGATGTGGGGCAGGGCTGGACCAGGCAGGAAGCAGCCAGGGCAAGGTGAGGCTGGGCTACCCCAGTAACCCCATACCAGCTCAGCCCATCCAGTCAAGCTTCCTTAAGTTGACACAATGTATCAATCAGCATAATCCACCCCTTTTCAACTTGGCAACTATACATACTTCTTTAAGCCAATTTCCAGGTACATAGAAAAGCTTAAACATTTTACAACTTGAACATTGTATAGCATTAGAAACATGACATGTTGCCCCTGCCCCTCCCCAATATTCATGCACATCCCTTTATGCAAAAACCATTTTAATCCATCTCTAAGAGTTGCCAAAGTCCTAACACTTTCAGCAATGCTGAAAAGTCCAAGCCCCAAGCCTCCAAGATCCAAGGCAAACTCTTATCTGTGAGCCCCTGTACAAATGAAGTTAAACACTTCCCACATTCAAAGGCACAAGATAAGCACTGCCATTACAAAAGTTATACACAGCAGGATACAAACAATTGGGACCAGGGCAAGTCCAAAATCCAGAAGGGTAAACATTAAGTCCTGTAGTTGCATGTGGAACATTCGATGCAACCTGAATGAGCTGTGAGTTCCAAATGTCTTACATGGTTCCACCGCTATGGCACTTCTGCTGGCAGCACTCATAGTTTTTCTCAGAGCTGCTTTGCTCCCTTTTTGGAGCTTTTCTTAGACCATCCACATTCCTGGCTTTTTCAAACTTCTGAGGTTTCCTCTGAATAGGCTTCTCACTCACAGCCCTCTCAAGGGCACATTGCCTGGCCTCCCAGGCCTTCTGAAATCTAGGTGGAAGCCTTTTAAACCTCAGAACCTCTGCATTCTGCATGTTCCTAAAACCAATGTTATGTGGATGCCAAGGTTTGCTGCCGCTGGGAGAAGTAGCCAGGCTTCTTCTATTCTTAGCTATAGGGGTCAAGTTCCTGGATTGCTGAGCACTCTGACCCTGATTCCAAGGAATAAATTTTTTACGCTGGTGTCATTCTGAAATCTGGTGTGGCCACCATCTCCATTCTAGAACCTGGTGTGGCTGCTGCCTCCATTCTGGAACCTGGGGCTCTGTGGCTTTGTCCTCCGAACAAAGTTCCTCACCCTTGCAATTCTGAGGCTGCAAAGGGCAAGAACCTGCTACCTCCTGTGATGTACACAGTACATCTTTTTTACTCCCCTGTTCCTTCCCAGCAATGGAGATCCTCTCAGCTCTATCTGCACAGTCCACAGCCTTCCTGGCACTTCCTTCCTGGCCAAACTCACAGCATTTTATATCATCCTGTTGGGTTCTTTGCTCTTCATTCTTAACATAAATCTGGCTAAAAGCCCCCAACAACAATCACACCACTATCCCAATATTTGGCTACTTAGAAATTTCTTTTTCAAGATTAACTAGTCCACTGTGCTTAATTTCATTCAGGCAAAGTCTCTGGACAGGAGCGAAATACAGATAAGCTTTCTGCCAATCCATAATGCAAATTGTCTGCAGTCCAATGACCAATGCTGTCCTTTTTCTGAGTTCTGACCAGAATCTCTTCTACAGAACAGCCGAAGCCTTTCCAGCTCTTCATAAGTAGATGATCTCACCAAACATTTGCTATCTCCATTCATAAGCCAATCTTTATATCCAGACTTTAAGCTAGTGTTCTGGTCTAAGCTCTGACCAGAATCCCCCCTACAATACAGCTGAAGTTTATCCAGTGGAAGTTTATCCAGCTCTTTGCAAGTAGGAAACATCTCTGAACCTTTCCTGTCTCTTCCCATAAGTCATCTCCAAAATCTTGTAATCCACATGGTCAGGTTAGTAACAACAACAACCCTACTCTTGTGGTACCAACTTCTGTCTTAGTTACTTTTTACTAATTGCTGGGACAAATACCCAACACTCAAAATGAAGGAAGGAAAGGTGTATTTAGCTCACAGTTTGTGGAGGTTTTAGTTCATACTCTGCTGGCTCCAAGGTGGCAGAAAACAATGAAGAGCAGAGAAGGAGCAACAGCTGTGGCATCCATCAAGCCTCTCTCTTCCAAATTCCTTGCCAGCCCAGAGCTCCTCCAAAGTGGCCTGGCTGTGAAGATCAAGTTCCTTCAAAGACTAGGACTTCTCCAAGGAAGTGGGGCAGGGCTGGGCCAGGCAGGAAGCAGCCAGAACCCACAGCCCAGAACCAGCCCAGGCCATCCAGCCAAGCTTCCTTAAGATGACACAATGTATCAACTATCACACTCTGCATATAAGAAACTGGGGGCGGGGAGGAAGGATCAAGTTTGGGTCCTCATTTCCTTTCAGTCAAGGCTCCAAATTCTGGGCCACTTCTGAGCCCCAACATAGCAATCACCGATGGATACTGTTTGCATATACCTTATTAGGTGTGTTCCTCTAAAACACAGTTTTATTTCTCTTTTCTCCCTTCTCAAAGGCTCCATTACAGTATTGCCTCTTGGTGCTTTTTTCCTGGGTACACAGAGTAGAGAGGTAGATGATCTGACAGGCTTGAGTCCATCATCATGAAGTATTGATGCCTCACAGCTATCACCAGAACTAGGAAACTATTTTGAATTGAGTTTAAAACAAAACTTGCTGCATCAGGCTTCTCCAGAGCCATGAAAACATAGGAGATACATAGACAGACACACATGCATACGTGTGCACTCACACAAAGAACTTTATTTGGAGAATCAGCTCATGCTTTAATGGAGGCCAAAAAAATCTCCACAATGACATTTGCAAACTACAGAACAAGGGGAGTTCATGGTCTGTCTTGGAAACTAAAATCTTGGAGACTAATGGTTTGAGAACCAGAAGTTCTGATGTGCAAAGATAGGAGAAGGTAAATAATGCACCATCAAAGACCACAGGAGGGAAAATTTTCCTTTGTTCTCTTTGAGCCCCCCATGGACTAGGTGAAGTCTATCACATTGATGAGGCTAGATTTTTCTTTACTCAGCCTACTGGTTCAAATGCTAATTTATTCCAGAAACAATACCTTCCTGGACACTTCCACACAGAGCAGTCCAAAAAGCACAGAATAAAAGGTTGAAGGGATTTCGTGAAAGTGAGGGTTACACGTGACTATGAACCATCAAGACCGGATTACATGTTACCCTTTGGTGATTTGCATATCAATTTCTTCCACAACCCATGCTTGCCTCACACTTTTTTTTTTCTTCTATGACCAACATCCAGAGAACAGAAATTCTTAGCTCTTGTCCAGTTGGTAAACAAAATCAACCACTACATTAGCCAACCAGCCAACTGGCTCTTTCGTTAGTGCACCCTGTGCACTCGCTCTACCTATGCCACAAAGCTTGCTGATTTCTCTACTTGCCTCAGTTTGTTCCCAAACTGCCCTGTAACCAATGTCAATGACTTTCTCATAACTGCAAGGGAGAATAAATAAAACTATTTTGGATGAATAACAATCTTTCTATTCCTAAAACGAACTAAAGAGCTGTACAGAAAGCTCTGTGTCACAAAATGCAAGACAGATGTTCACAGTTGTACAATGGCAGATCTTTTGTGAAAACCAGGGCCTCTTCTCCTAACAGTGACACATTTCCCTCTCAGTGATAGGGGGTAGAATATCCGAACAGTGTCACAAATCTGATACATAACCACCTTGCTTTTTCTTTGCTTTTTTTTTTTGATACTGGGTT
>PVKN010035982.1:0-11516 GCA_004027915.1 Capromys pilorides | reverse complement strand
TTGTACATCACCGTATGTCAAAAAATACTGTATAATATTTATAAAATGCTGAAATATATTTATAAGCTTTTTGACATGCATCATACATTTTCTGTATTCTTACAAAAAGAAAACTAGCTGAGATCATTTTTGAGAGTTGACCTAACTATATGCAACTTGCAAAGTAGACAAAAACACAGCTCTTATATTTTTGGTCTAGGTGATTAAAGAGCCTTTGAGGAACAATCAAAACACTGTTTCTGTTAAGGTTATAAATTTCAATTTAATGATATTATTTATTTTGAAAATGTTGGTAATTTTGATTCATATGCATCTTTCTTCAGTCATATTTATATCATTTCAGTGTAAAAGAAAATAAGGAATAGACTTTTCTTATCTAATATTTTGCTTTGGGGAAAACAATATCTCTTTCCTCCTTTCTCTAACATGTCTGAACATTTTTCACGTGAGCAAATAATAGCTCATCAAACCATCAACACAGTAGAGCACCATTCGGCACCACTTATTTTACATAACCTACAATATTAAATAAAACTATTCCAATGGCGTTTATTCCCCTTCTGCATTGTCACTCAATCTTTGATATTTTTTTTCTGTTCCTAGATATCCGTGGAATACAGGAATTTTTGGACAAAGTGTCTCAGCAAGGAATGGATGTTGCCCTTCAAAAAGTAGAAAACAACATCAATAAAATGATCACTGCCCTCTTCGATACCATGAGGATAGAGGAACTGAATCGCTATCGAGACACTCTCAGGCGCGCCATCCTGATTATGAATCCAGCCACAGCCAAGTCCTTCATCAGTGAGGTAAGGAAGAGTGGCTGTGTGGTGAGGGAGGCTGTGAGCTGTAGATATTTCAGAGTGGAGCCCACAGAGATGGATGTGAAAAGCAGAGCGAGGGAACCAACTCTCATGAATACTAATGGAGGCGGTCCAGGGAATTCGTTGCTTATCTCATTTACCCCATACTGTCCAGCTAATTGCTGGGAAATTTTGTATCTAACATACATTTAGGCATATAGCCTGGCAAGTTTAGGAAGTCTTATGGGGATTTAAATGTGTTACTGACCTGAATTAATCTACAGTGTTCGAAACTGAATTTGCAGATATTCAGCTAGCACATCCTAGATGACTTTTGTTTCATTAAGACAAAATACAAGACAACCAAAGCTAAAAGGAGAAGATCTGTTTGGCTCACAGTTGGTAGAGGTTTCAATCCATAAGTGACAGGCTCCAAGGCAGGGTAGCACATGGCAGAGGGGTGTCACAAAGGAGAACAGTTGACGACTCCCACAGGACAGCAAAGCAACAAGGGGAGGAGATAAGACTCTCCCTGCACTTTCTGTTGTGTGCAGGCAGGCTACCCTCTCTGGGGCAGGTAGAGTGTTTACACCCTGAAGTCCTAGCCAGAGATGAACTACACCAATCAGTGCACTGATTTACTAAGCACACACCCTTAGTCCCAGTGTCACATACTCTAGATTTAGCCACTTCTGAAAAAGTCCTATGACCACACGAGACCTTGGGGGACACCTATACACAAACCAGAATATAGGTAATCCTTCAGGCCATTTTTTTTTCTTTTGCATGTTAAAAATTTTACTTCTAAGAACAGACTTGCTTGGATCCATTTATGATTGCCTAACCATGACTACTGTTACAAAAACATCCAGTAGATTTGCCTCTGCTCTGGGAATTCCATACTGAGATAACTGAGTAAAAGTTGTTTGACACTGTAAAATGATGACCACTGTACAATTTGTGATGCTGCATCCTCAAAAATTTAATTGTGTCATTTATTCAGTTAGAAGCCCTAAAACTTGATGAAATAAAACTAAAACTTTCTAGTAGTTGTTGCAACATCACTACATTCTAAACTGCTTGCAATTGCCTTGCAGAGGGTTATGAACTCATTTTCATCTTAATTCAACTTTTTAATTTTACACAGTAATAGAACTAGTGATAACATAACACATTTTCTTATAGTGCTTTTAAATTTGGTGACTTTTTTATTAATACTTCTTTCCTTACCATACCTCTCTATGTTTGTTAACTTATAAATTATAGTTATAAGCTTCCAAATTTAAAAAAATGTATTAGAAATTCTTTGATAGTCTATAATATAGTTTGGATCTTGAAGCAGAATACAGATCACTAAAAAGAATAAAGCAGCTATGCATATATATAAAACCTTGGTGCTGGGGAGATAGCTCAGAGGCATAAGAGCCTACTGCCTGCTTGGCAAGTGCAAGGACCTAGGTTCAAATTCCAGTACTGCATGCTGTGCTAGCTCTGTGGTAAGCCAGCCGCCAAAACTGGGCATGGCGTTGCATGCTTGCAATCTCAGCACCGGGGAGGCTGAGACAGGAGGGTCGTTAGAGGTTTGAGATGCATAGAGAGACCCTGTATGAGAAAAAAAAAAAAAGAAAGAAGAAAGATTAAAAGAAAAATTTTATAATGTAATTCTGTTGAGGGTTTGATATTTAAAAATAAAGACTGTGGTTTCTTTCTACCACTAATATTTCCTTTCGGAAAGAATTGAATATTTTTATTTAAGTTGTATTTATGTTTGAAATAGTCTGTTCTCCTAGTTACTGTTCTGTCATTGCAGGAACAAATACCTGACACACAAGCGTAGGGAAGGAAAGGTTTATTTAGCTCACAGTTACTGGAGATTTCAAGATGCTGCCCCAGCTTTATAGGGTCTAGAGGAGAGGCTGGGGCGCTGCTGTGTCCAGGATGATCTGCTCCATATCTTCAAGAGGGGCCACTAGCTGTGGGAGGTGCGGAGGAGGCGCGGGCTGTCATTTAAAGGTTCGCACCGCTCTGGTCCCGCCCCTGAAGCCCCACCCAGGTCCTTGGCCCCACCCCTAGAGCCGGCCCTTGACAGCCCCGTGATTTACATGAGGCTTTGGGGGAACACCTAGATACAAACCGTAACATCTGTGTATTCACATAATTTAAAAGGTTTAAAATGACAGCTAACTTTCTACTACTGCTCCTGTAGCCCTCTTCACTCGTGAAGCAGATAACGTCTTATACAGCAATTCAGGCACTTGCAGTGCACGCACACGCATGCGCACATTTAGTCTTTCTTGCAGAAATAATGGTTTATTGATATAAATCTTCTTTCTGGACTTTTTATCAGTAACATCTAGGAGAGTACATTATTGAAATAGGTTAAGTGTTACTCATAACCTTAGTGAATATATAACATTCCATTAATAGATGAAGTTACTCTTCTTTATATTTTCTCTTTTTACTTTAGTGATTATAGGTGGTTGACTTACTTTATTTCCTCCCTAATCCTTCTAGTAGGACAGATGAAATTTTAGTGAATGTGCTTCAGCTACATTAATGGTCCCTCAACAGTCATAGCATTAGCTAATACCACTGCACTTTATTCCAGTCTCATCTACTATAAACTGTCATACCCAAAAAGGCTTTCTCTCTCTTTTTCTATTCCCATAATTTCTGCAATCCAGACTTTTAATATGGAATGTGTTGGAAGTTTATTTGTAACCATAAATAAGTAGTGCATATGCTTGGCAAAAATTTGACTCTATAGGGTGAAGACATATATGTGTCCTTACACTTCTATCAACATATTTTTCATAGCACCAGGCTGGTATTCTGACATAGTGATGCTCGATTTTTCTCAGATTCTAGTTTTTCAGTTATTACTTTATTGCTTTTCTTACTTTTTTGTCTTATTTTTGAGGACTGCTAAAATTCTAATTAATTTGTCTGCAGTAGCAAATCTCTTAAGTCTGTTTCCTGATGGACACCATGCCCCCAAGAGTCCTGTCTTCCCAGACCTTTTTTTCTGGTACATTCTAGAGGATCTGATCAAAACACTTACTTGATTTCTTAGTTTCTTGGTTACAATTTTTTTCTAGGGTATATCTTCAAGTAACTTCTCAAAAAAGACTTTGTATCACGTATACTTTATCCTTCTCTTTTTATTTTTTATGTACTTGGTATAGGTCTCACTATGCAGCTCAGACTCTTAGTGATCCTCCTGTTTTCAACCTCTCCAGCACTGGACTTATAGGTGCAGGCATGCACCACAATGCCTGGACTCTGTCTCCTGCCTGGGGGTGGGGCCAGTACAGCATGCAGTGTCAGGGTCTCTCTTTTCACATATGGCGATATACTCATTGCGACTTCATAGTTAATGAATAATTTCACTAATTATAAATTCCTAGACTAAAACTTAATTCTTGCAGAATATTGATAGCATTAATTTATTGTATTCTGGCCCTCACCATTTATATTGAGCAGATGGGACAAATTTTAATTTTACTGGAAATAATGCTAAATTTTCATGCACTGTTGTGTGTTGCCTTTGTTCTGGAATACTAATGCCAACTTTAATTTTTCCAATTAACTTCCCAAAAGTCCACCTATACATAGTTTTAGAAGAGAATTGTAGAATTCTAAAATGTAATTTTTGTTGCATAATAATGATGTTATATTCATAGACAATTTGCATGTAGCCTTGTATGAGAAGGCTCTGCGAGAGCCAGCATACACTTAAATGCAAGCTCCTTGTTCACTAATGCTAAATTTACAAACTTGCCTACTCACTAAAATGTATTTGAGACTCAAAACTGAACATCTGAGCACTTTCCTGGTCTCTGTTTTGTGGAGCTGGAAAAATGTCAGGTGATCAAGAGGCCCTGTTCCCAGCCAAGGTCAAGCAAAGCCGTCCTCTTCATTTTTTCAGCTCTTACACTATATACAAATATTCTTTTCACAATTCATGTGGTCCTGTTTTTGAACTTTTCTCATGCTTTTTTTTGTTGGTTTTGCTGTTGAAACAGTTTCCCCTAACATGGCCCTAACGGGCTGTCTGGTTTTCCCGAGCACTAGAAGGCTTTGTGAGCCTCACAGAGAAGAGGGCTGTGTCAGATCATCTGTGACGTACATGACTTAGAATACTGTTTACCATGAAGTTAAGAGAGTGAAGCAGCAATATATAATAAGATGTTTATAAATAGATACATGTACAGTGGGCCGACCAGATGGCTCAATGGACTAAAGTGCCTGCTTAGACAGGTTTAGGAATCGAGGTTGGATTGCCAGCATGCACTGGCCCTGCCCCTGAACATGCTGAGACAGTGACTGAGACTAGGCATGGTGGCCCAAGCCGGTAATCCCAGCACTTGGGAGGCTGGAAACAGGAGGATCACTAGGAGTCTGATCTAGTAGTGAGACTGTATAGACCCTGTACTAAATTAACTAAATATATATACAGAGACTTAGAGGCATCAGATCCTGTGTGGCTCCTCTGGGAAACAGTGTAGAATTCCTTGAGTCCATGTTGTACAAATTTCATGGAACACGATTACTGAGAAGGTGTCCCCTCATGCCTGGACTCACTCTGTCAGTCCTGTCCCTCTCTGCATGGTGCTTTTCAGTGCTAGACTTGCAGGACTGAGCACGATGCGATCTCCACGCTCCCCCAAGGCTCCTTGTGATGATGCCTGGTCTATGGACATAGTGATCTATGTCTTCTGCTCTTTGTTTTTCAATAATTTGTTCTAAAAAAAAAACATTTATGATGATCTCTTCATTCTTCTTCATGTCACTGGGGATGCATATCTGTTCAGCTTGTATATTATAATAGGATTGGAAGGGAAAGGGGTGATCCCTTTTAATTTTCTGCAGTTCGAAGTTCTAAAATGTATTTTAAAAATTATTTTCAGATTAAATTCAATAAAATAAAGAACTATTAAACATATTTTGCCTTTTAAAAAATCTCATCAAATCAAGACAATTTTTATTCAGAAAATACAGCAGGGGTGGACATAGTGGCACAGGCCTTTGTTACCAGCAGTAGGGAGGTTAAGGGAGGAAGGTTTCTAGGAGTTTGAGGCCAGCCTAGGCTGCATAAGAGTGTTCAAGGCCAGACTGCACTACCTAGTGAGACTCTGTCTCAAAACAAACAAATAAACATGTAATGTTTTGGCCAATTCTATAACTTATAGCTGAAAAAATAAGGGCCTCTTTGGACCTAATTAATGTTGTATCCTAACTACCTTCAGCAATGTTCACACTCTAACGCTGATCATAGATGGAGTTTGAAACACATGAAATAGGGCTGGGAAGATAGCTCAGTAGAAAAAGCGCCAGGGCCCTGAGTTCAATCACCAGTAAAAAAAAAAAAAAGAAAGAGAGAAACACATGAAGCAAATGCCCAGCCATCTGCAGCATGGCTGTCACTTCCTAGAAGACGATGTGGTAGAAGTGACTTGCCAGAAAAGACGATGTAGCCAGAAAGATGTAGATGCATTGGAATAAAAGAAAGGGAACGTTAGGGTGAGTCAGACAGACAAGCACACTCAAGAAATATCTAAGATAGAGAGAAGTGGAGGAATTGTAGTCAAAGAGAGAAAATACAAAAAAAAAAAAAAAAAAAAAATCCCAATTCCCTGCTTCCTATACCTTATAAGTTATTAAAATCTTCAAGGAATATACTAACTTAAAAGTCAAGAGAGTGAATTTTTAGAAAAAAATGTTCATTTATTATTGCCATTTAATTGTTAAGGAACAAGATTCTGTTTATGCTTTTTCCCCCTTTCCCTGAAACAACTATGTGGCATTGAAATAATTGTGTTTCCTTTGAAGTATCAGAACTGTAGTGCATTGCATGCCTACTGTTAGCACTCCACCTCTCATTCCCGAGTTTCAGAGCCTCAAGAAAATACCAAAGTGATGTCAGCCAGTAATTCACTCTGCCATGATATAGGCAGACAACTGCTGCCATAGAGTAATGATAAGTGTCCTTGAAGACAGCAAAACAAGAGGGCTCACGTGGATTGATTTAAGTATAAATTGGAAAGATTTTTAAAAAACAATTTTATGCAGAAATAATATTTCATTGGTTCTTGTGTCAGGTATATTTTTTTTCCAGAAAAATATATAAAAGTCTCACATAAATCAGGAGACACTTGCTAGAGATATTCAGTTTTCAGGTTTGATAAGAAATCTCAATTCTTTGAAAATGGAGAGATTTACTGTTCACATACAATGAATATAATTTCCAGTTTACACTCTTCAGATTTTCAGAAAGGAACTTGACTGTTACCCCAGATGCTTTTATTCCACAATAAGAAAATAGTAAAAGTGCTTATTCCTTAATCCTACTTTAAGAAATAGTTTTTATTCTGTTATACTTTATCTTTTGTTCATGAAAGAGATAAGTTTAATCCTGTCAGGCAACACACACAAAAAAAGTTATTTATTTCTAATATGTAAGCAGCTTCTCAGATATAAGATTCTGGGAAGACTTAGGAATTAAGGGAAGATTCTCCACCAATGTAAAAAGATTCCCAACCATCTAAAAAGGTGCCAAGTACACTCAAGTTACAATGACAGCAATCTAAGACTTACTTAAATAATATATTTTTCAAAAACAATATTTAGGGCACATTTAGCATTGTACAGTTTCAAGGATCAATCTATTATCATAGTTTTAAGGAGACATACAAAAGTAATTTTCCCAAAATGTACCCATTACATGAAAGTCCAATAATTACTATGTCAAAGGTGGCTGTTGCTATATATTTTTTTAAACGATTGAACATTATTGTTATTAGTACATATTTGCAGCCATAGAATAATGATAAGTGTCCTTGAAGACAGTCAAACAAGAATGCTCAGGTGGATTGATTTAAGTATAAATTGGAAAGAGTTTTAACAAAACAATTTTTATGCAAAAATAACATTTCATTGGTTCTTGTGTGAGGTATAGTCTTTCCAAGAAAAAAAATATAAAAATCTCACATATGTCAGGAGACACTTACTAGAGATCTTCAGTGTTCAGGTTTGATAAGAAATGAGAATTGAGTCACTAATTGTATTCTTCATGAGGAGTTGGTACATGTACATAACACGCCTTCATTCATAGCTTCATCTTCTACCCCTCACCTCCCTTCAACTCATGATATCCTTCCCTTTTGTAAAAGATCTTCTTGATTCCTATTGTCTTTTATTTAGTTTTTAAATTTTATTAGTACTTCACATTTCTCACATAAGAGAAATTATATGCTATTAAAGCGTACCTATCTGATTTTTTTACTTAATATTATAGTTTCAAGGTGTGTCTGTTTTCCTACATTTAAACATAGCTGGTCAGGAGTTTATGTACACACACACACACACACACACACACACACACACACACCCTCTTTATCAAATGGCTCTGAAAAAACTGGCTAGCTATGTACAGAAGATTGAATCTATACCCATATCTTTTACCATGTACTAAACTAAAATCAAAATATGTCAGAGATCTAAATGTTAAAACAGAAACTGTCTCATGGAAGATCAAATGGGTAAAATTCTTGGAGACATATGTTTTTATGACTTCTGTCTAGGTGTCCCCCCAAAGCTTCATCAAGTGTTAAATGAGGTTTTGATAGGTAGCTAGATCTAGGAAGTGTGATTATCAATTAATCCACTGGTGGTTGGCACAGCTTTGAGTGTGGACAATGGGCAATCCCACCCTGGGGTTAAGTGCTGCCTGCCTAAGGGCTTGTACAGTGGACAGAATGTGAGAGACAAAAAGACAGCTCCTGCTGCTGCTGCTTCCTCATGCTTTGCTGCCTTCTGCCTTCCATGAACTACTTCCCCTTTGTGATGCTTGTATGTCATATGTCTCCACTCCTCTTCTCCTGTTGCTGGAATGAATACTGACACCTAAAATGAAGGAAGTTACTGGAAGTTTCAGTGTATACTCAGCGAGGTCCAACACAGAACAACACATGGCAGAGAGCAACCTTTCATGGTGGTGGCCAAGAGCAGACAGCGAAGGCAGCTAGCTCACCTCTCATCCCTCTTTGCAGTGCAGTGCAAACTACCTGTGTGTGTGTGGGGTGAGGGGTGCTGCAGCCACACCCACAATAATCAGTCACAAACTCCAGAAGCTGTCACTCGACTGCATGAGGCTTTGGGGGAACACCTATACACAAACCATAACACAGTATCATACTGTCTTGGAGCCAGGCAACTTTGAATTGAAACTACCAGCTGTGAGCTACAATAAACCTTTCTTCTTTAACTTTCAATGTTGAGTATTTTGTCTCAGCAATGAGAACCCTAAATAAGATGTAGACAAAGACTTTCTATAAATAAATTTCTACTTGCATAAGAAGTAATATCAAGAATCAAAAATATTATTAAGATATATAAATAAGTGGAAAGAGAGTGAAAGAATGTAAACTCTAAGTTTAACACTTAAGAAATTGCCATATGACCAGCATCCAGCCAAAGAAACAGAACCTGTGCTACACTCTCTGATTTTTCACCAAAACATCCCCCATTATACCATCCTCAAAGGCATTCAGAGTTCACGCACAGTAAACTATCACAGACATTCAAGCTGTATTGTGCAGTGTGCAGTTTTGCCAGCTCCTTTCTGCTTAATGTTATCTCTTTGATACTTACATTGAAATATACAAAGTGTGAAAGTAAAATCCAGTGAGTAAGTGCATTTTAAAATGTATTACAATAAAAGCTAAAGGCCTATTAATTTCTCTTCTAGCTTCAAACACATTTACCTCCTTCTTTTTGCCACTTTCAAAGGAGTTCTGAAAAATCCTCTTTCCCAGATGTCTTTAGTTGCATAGTTGTGGCTGACTTCATGTGTTGTCCCCATTGAAAACGTTTATTTTATATTATCATTTTGGCTTTGTGGAAGATCTAGGCACTAGATCTGGGAATAAAGAGGATGAGGACATGGCATAATGTTTTGATTGACAGGAATTTCTGTAAACAATTTGATTTGATCTAGCCTATTGAGGAAGCCATGACAGCTCAACTAATGTCATTCTCAAAAGAGGACTTGTGAAAATGCTTCAGACATCACCAGAATGACAGTACATATAGATATATATATATAGTGTGAGGGGGAATGTTTTGAGTAACTCTGTGTGCTTTTTGCAATCATACATTGTATTAGAAAAATTGGCTCATTTTTATTCCTTTTAAAAATACGAAGCAAAGGATTTTAGGAGGAAATTAAAGGCTATGTTGATTTCTTGGGATAAATATGTTGATTAACTAGAATAAGAATCTTCTCAAGATCCTATGATCATAAAAGTTAATGACCCTGACCCTGTTGCTAAAGCTGTAACTAGAGCAAAAGTTATTACACCCTTAGCCTTTGGTAGCAAGTAGCAGTTAATGGCCAGTCACTCCAAAATGTTAACCGCTTTATTTGAATACAAGCTTTATAATTAAATGAAATTCCAAAGGGGAAAAATAACTATAACTGATTTTTAAAAAAAAAAATCCGTTAACAGGCACTGATTCATTCCTGATCAAATTTACATTTTCCTGTCACAGTTTTCAATTATAATTGTACCTCTCTCCAAATTTTTATAGTAACCCAATAAGCTTTTGTTGAACTTGAAAAGCAGCTCTGTTGCTAACCAGTCCACAGCTATGAGGTTTCCTGAAATAAAAATTTCTCAAATTTATTTTACTTTTCATTTGCTCAAAATTGTGTACAGTTGGCCTGGTTTCTGTTACTGAGGCCTGAAGCTGCTCTGAATTTTGCTGGTATGATTAGAATATTGCTCAACCCGAGCTCAGCAGGTTGCCTTGACCATGAACATCAACCAGAGAAAGGCATTAAGAAGGGTTCAACTTCTCAGGAAATCCACCTCTCCCATGACCACGGATCCTGGTGGACAAGGTGCTGTGAATTTCTCCTAAGTAGTCTGCATGGAGTTAGCAAATTTTGCCTCTGTAGAATCTATTATACTAGTTTCCATTTTCTATGAAATTTTTAAATGGGTCCAACATTTTCAGTTAGCTTTATTTTTTGAAACAAACAGGAAAATACTTGAACATAAATAAAGGTTGTTGTATTGATTAGTTTTCTTTTCTTTTTTTATGTGTTTGCTACAGGGTCTCACTATGCAACTCAAACTCCTAGTGATCCTCCTATTTTCAGCCCCACCAATGTTGGGATTATAGGCATGTGCCACCATGCTCATACTCTGTCCCCGGCTCAGTGTACCCTGGGGGCAGGGCTGGTGTGGCATATGAGACAGGGAATTGAGCCTTGGTCCCTGAGCTTGCCAAAGCAGGTGCTTAGACTACTGAGTTATCTTGCCAGCCCTGTTGTATTAATTTAAATGCAAAGTCATTTTTGTTTCAACTTTTAAGACAAGATAATTTAAGTTCATTTATAATCCATTTTTCACTATTTTATTCATTTTAACTCTCTATTTGTAACTTCTGTGAAAGTTAATTTAAGAGAACAATAATAAATGTCATCTGATTCTGCACACTAACGAATATAGACTAATAAGTTCATTTAATAGTTATAAAATGTATAAAATAATAAAACCATAGAATGAAATGTTTAAGTTACTACTAAGAAATTGAGAAGAAGACAAGTTGCTATCTAAAAATCAGAACAAAACAAACAGCCAAATATTGCTGTCATGTGTCTATAATCCCAGGCATTAGGGGCCAACATGGGTGTTAGGGCTTATG
>PVKN010035981.1:0-11708 GCA_004027915.1 Capromys pilorides | reverse complement strand
CAGCAGGAGCTACTGCAGGAATAAAGGCGGTCCCAGCAGGATGTCTCCACACCTGCAGATTTACTATCCTGGGGAGCCACCAAACGACCCTTGTGGAGCAGAGCACATTGTTTGAACATTTCCAATTTTAAAAAGTCACTTAGTGTGACAAAAAAATTCTCCCAAGAGGCACATTTGAGATCTAGAGGGCAAAGATAAGGAGAGAGAAAGCCCCACCCCAGCTCTTCTGTCAAAGAAAGAAGAGGGATTGACTCATCCCAAGAGGAAACCTGGTATTTTACTTACTACAAGCAAGACTTGGGATGCAGATGGGAAAAGATGGGCAATAATTGCAGGGCAATTCAGAATAACTCAATAAAAGATTCTTTTAGGCCCATTCTGTACCTATCCCTGGACTTGAATTAATTGTGAAGAGAAAGAAATATGGGTCAAAGATGGGGAAACTATAATCTTCTATTTGCTACCTGGTGAGTTTGGATCAGGTAATTAATCTCTCTACCCCTTTTTTCATATCTGGAAAACTGGTACAATAGTAAGAATCATTATCTGCTATTGTCTGAACATTTTTGGCCTCTCCAAAAATTCATGTGTTGGAAACATAATCCCCAGTGCTATTATGTCCGGCTGTGGAGCGCTAGCGGGGGTGCCCAGGTCATGATGGCCAAACTTTCCTCCCTGAATTCATGCCTTCGTAAAGTGGCTTGTTGGGAAGAGTTTGTCCCTCTTTGTCCTACACATCCCACAATCTGTGGATACAATGTTTTTCCATCAAGGTGACATAACGTTCAGTTCACGTCAAAATCCCAGAAGCAAGGACTGGACACTCACCAGACAGAAAGCCTTCCCATAAGCTTGAGAAATAATTTTTTTTCAATTTTCCAGTCTGAGTAGTATATTGTAGCAGCAAAAACATCTCAATCTGTGTTTCTTCTCAGGGCTCCTAGGAGGATTAAGGGCAATATGAATAGAAACTACCAAAACCATGGTGAGAACTCAGTGAGCGATGAGTTCTCTTCTCCCTTCCCTTGTGTGCCTCACTCTTCCCAGGTACATGATGAGATTTTCAACACCTCAGAAGTTTAAGAAGACAAACACTATCTGAACTCCAGACTGCTGAATCTCAATGCAGTTCCTTGCTCCAAATCCAGCAGTGAAGAAAAATGGGGCTCTTTCTAGGCTAATTCCCATGCTCTGAAGATTTCTGGCGAAATTTTAAAGTCTCGAGAACAATTTGTGTGCGTGTGTGTGTGTGTGTGTGTGTGTGTACTAGAGATTTAACTTAGGGCTGTTGCTCTGAGCTACATCTCCAGCCCTTTTATATGTTTTTTGGTTTTTTTTTGTTTGTTTGTTTGTTTGTTTGTTTTTGTGGGACTGAGGTTTGAACTCACAACCTTGCACTTGCCAGGCAGGCTACTTGTGCTACGGAGCTATCTCCCTAGCCCCTATATGTTTTTTATTGTGGTGGTGGTGGTTGTTTTATTTGTTTCTTTTGTATTATGGCCGACTCAGCCCACCCTGGGGGTGGAGCTGGCACAGCATGTGGTGCAGGGGATTGAGCTGTGGTCCCTGTGGTTGTGTAGGCTTTCCTAAGCAGATGCTTTAGACTGGCGAACCATCTTGCCAGCCCTATATGTTTCTTTTGAAACAGGGTCTCACTAAGTCACCAAGTTGTTCAGGCTGGGCTCAAACTTGAAGTCCTCCTTCCTCAGTTAGGATTACAGGTGTGCCCCACTATGCCCAGTTTGAACAGTTATTTTCAAAAAGCCATGATGCCTTGGGAAGTAGAACACCCACACCCATCTCCTGCTTTCCTCCTCCACTTCTTAAATTTTTTTTTTTTTTATTTGTTTGCTTGTTGTGTTTGTTTGTTTCTTTATTTATTCATTTTGTGGCTGGCTCAGCCTGCCCTGGTGGTGGCGCTGGTGCAGCATGTGGTGCCGGGGATCGAACCGCAGTCCCCGCAGTTGCCTGAGCCCTCCTAAGCAGGCGCTTTAGACCACTGAACCATCTCGCCGGCCCTCCTCCTCCACTTCTTCCCCCCATGATATTTCTACCTTGGACCCATCCAAATATGGACTGAGACTATCCACCAAAAACAAACGTTTTATCTTTTAAATTATATATGTTGGGGGCCAGTGAGATAGCTCAACTGTCTAAAGCGCTTGCTTAGGGAAGCTTAGGTGAGCGCAGGGACCGTGGTTCAATCCCTGCACCTCATGCTTCATCAGCCCTGTCCCCAGAGTAAGCTGAGCTGGCCACAAAAAAATACTACTACTAATAAATTATGTATGTTGACAATTTGATTGCAGTGAGAGAAAGCTGACTAACAGAGGTGTTGGTCTGGGAGCAGGATTGCACACACACATACACACATACTTACACACACACACACACACACACACACACACACACACTGCCATGTTGGATCTCCTTTATTACTCTGAGAGTATGTGGTAGGACCCAGCTCTCTCCAAAAGAAACTCCCACACACAGGATAAGGACCTTCCTTCTCCCTCCAGCCCTGTTACATATTCTTTTCCAGTCATCTTTCTGCATCTGAGCTCTATACTTTCTTTCTTCTGTTTGCCTAACTCCTTCTAACTAATGCCTTTCTCTAACACATGTAAGGATAACACCTCCCGGATTAGTCCAAGAGTTCCCTGAGGGAGGTACCCAAATATCCTGTCAGGTCCTGTGCTCCTCCCTTGTGGGGAGCCATTTTCCCTCACTCTTTCCACAGGGTGAGAACTGAGTCTCTTCCTGGGGGCAGATCTCTGCCTCCTCCTGTTGCTCCACCATGTTTAGGATGATTGCTCAAAGGAATGGAGTAGCTGTCATAAAATTATACCTCAGCTGGAAGTCCTTTCAGAAACAAGACAGTTTCCTAAAAGTGTGAAGGATGGTGGCACCCAGGAGTCTGACATCTTGCTCACTACACTTTCATAGCCTCACGTCCTACCTCTCTCACTCCTCATCCCAGTCTCGGAAACAGCTCCATTATCCACTGTGTCCAGTGGCAGGAAAGAGTCTGAGAACTTTGGTGAAAACTTGCTAATTGAGGCCTGTGGCTTCAGGGAGGAGAGAGCAGATTTACTCTGCCCCAGAGAGATTGTTCTAGTTTCCCAGCCTGCTAGAAACCTAATTTTGGTCTCCCTCTTTACCCCCATCCTGGGGCCGCTATATGCCTGCAGCTATAGCCAAAGGATTCAAGGTGCTTGGAGGTGTTCAGTGAGATCTTGAAGGGTAAAAAGGTCCTACTCTAGTTCACCAGTGACCGAGGCCCTGACATCCCTCCCAGATGTCCAGGCTTCCCAACTTTGTGTAGGTTTGGATGCCTCCAAACTCACATGGAGTACAGAAGGGCAGCACTGAGTGGGGCTTTGGAAACTACCCAGTTGATCAGCATATGTTACAGATGGCTATACATAGGCTTGCTAGGTGCCATGTCTCATAGCTACTTGTACCCCTCCCCCAAGTGCCCCAGGTGCTCACAGCTGGGAGTGCGATGCTCAGATTAAGCAAGTGTGATCACCGAGTTGCTTTCACACAGACCTGGCGGTGGACAACAGAAATCCCACCCTGGAGGCAGGCAGTGCCACCTGAAAGCCTTACAGCCAGATGGAATGAAAGGGTAAGGAAGGCTTGCTGCTTGCTGTTGCTGCCTCCTGCCCGGCACACCATGAACCGCGTCTCCTCTCCCTTGCCACCTGCCTTGTCCCCAGCAGACTATGGACTGACACTCCTATTAACTGTGATCTAAAATAAACCCTTCCTCCTTCAACCTGGAGTGTCAGGCATTTTATCTCAGGAACACGAAAAATAACTAGGACTGAGGGAGTTACAAACTAATACAGCAGCAATAGTCCTCTATGAAAATTCAGAACTGCCAGCTCCTGGCCAAGACAGTATCACCCTAGCAGAGTGAAACGGGCTCTGGAATTGGGACAGGTTGGTGTCCAAATTTTGACTCTGCAATCTGAAATGCTCTGTGTTCTTGGCCAAGTCACTTAACTTTTCTGGGCTTATTTGCTTCGTGTTTGTTTGTTGGTTGGTTGGTTGGTTGGTTGGTTGGTTGGTTGGTTGGTTGGTGGTAGCAGGGATCAAACTCAGGACCTTGCACTTGCCAGGCAATCACCTACTCCACTGAGCTCTCTCCCCTGCTCTGCTTCATGTTCAGAATAGGAGGATTTAATGAGATGCCATGTGAGGAAGCACTTCACAGCTAAGAGATGATCAAAGGACTGCTTTCTGTTTTCTTCATCTGGACTTCCTCTGCACTTCTTCCAGTCCCAGCCCCTTGACCCTCTCCAGCCCCTTGTTTTCCCAGCAGCCTGCACATCTCAGCCCTCATTGTCCCTGCCACCCCCGTGTGCCCAGACACCCTCTCCACAGAGTGAATGTCAGCAGACAATGGTTGTTGAATCCCGTTGGAGGTTCTGCCCGGCTGCGTGACTCTGTTTGGTCTTTTGACCCTTCCCAAGAAGGATATTAGTCCTTCTATGGCCACACAGAGGCAGGGAGCAGAGAAGGGTGGGAGGGAGGAGGCAAGGTCAGTGTGCGCTGGCTTCTTTGTTCCTAGAAAATGAGCATAATTTCCATGCCTTCCCCTAGAAAGCTCAGGAACACGTGTCAGCTGCCGGGGGTTGCCTTGGTGAATAATAGCCCCGCGAATGGCTCTGCCCTTGGCTTATACCTTGTGCCCCAAAGATGAACTTGGGGCCAATGAGTCAGGCCCAGTGACAGCTTCCAATCAGGCCTGGCCCCCTTCCCCGGCCACTCAGCACCCTGCATTATTTCTCTTCTCCAGGGAGCCTTAGAAAATTGATCTGAAGTTGCCCGGGCTCATTCCATTCACCACCCCAGGGGTGGGTGGACAGAAGGAGAGCTGGACACCAGGGCCAGGTCAGGAGCCCACCCACTGATCTCCAAACACCTTAGACTGCCACAGACCTGGGTTTGAATGTCAGCTTATCAACTATGTGGCTTTAAGTAAACTACCCAACCTCAGCGCTCCCATCTGCAAAACGCAATGATGCTAGCATGTTCTGCTTTGCTTTGTTTTGTTTTCTTTTGTTTTGTTTTGTTTTTTTGAATATTTAAATTTTATTTTAAAGAGTAAAAATAACAGAGACAAAGATAGAAAAATGGTAACAAGCAAGAGTACACATTGCACATTGTACAGAATTTCAAAGCAAGAACGAAGATTTAACAATGGTCGTATTACATATTTTCATCATCAAATCTGTTTAGATTAATAGATATAGGTATGTAAGATTGGTCAAATAATTAAACATTAACACTTTCAATAAACTTTAATGCTGCTTTGTTAAAGGATGAAATGGGTCAAGATATTTCAAGTGTTGTGTAGTGCCTACGTCATAGCAGTTGCTCAATATGCATGATTCTACACACACACACTATCTCAAACTCTGTCAAGTTTTCCTCCTTCTCTCCATTTGATTTTCCCAGTGTCACCCACGGCAGGAATCACAGTGATTTGGTTCCCCTGCCTCATGCTGAGTGGCCTCAGGAGGGAGTTACCACCAAGAAACTGAAATCATCCTCTCAGGAGGGGGCAGAGAGTCCCTTGGCCTGGATGCCCACAACCAAGAAGAAGACGTTCCTGCAGGATCGTGTGTTGGCATTGACCCTGAGCTGGATGGGCACGGAGATGGGCAGAATAAGTTAAACCTTGCATCTGGCCCTGGCCCTGACCTCAGGGCATGGGAGGGGCCACCAAGCTCTGTGGTGTGCAAGAATGGCTTGCATAAGCCCAGATGAAGCAATGGTCACTCACAGAGGAGAAAGAGAGAGACCTGACCAAAGTAAGCACAGAGGAGGCCCCTGCGGGGTGTGGGAGGGGGCTCTTCTGGGCTCTCTCCCTGACCACATGGCATGGATAGGCACATGTGCTCCAGGACAGTCAACCTGATGTGTGTCTTGGCACTGCCCAGGAGTCATGAAAGTAGCTATAACATGTGCAGGCCCCTTCTTCATGCCCACTCTCCCAGTACGTATGGTGGCCTTGGCCAGGGTCAGCATTCAGAGCCCCGGGCCCCATCCCTGAGTCTCTTGACAGTGTTATAGGCCAAGGGTTTTACTTGCATTCAGCCAGGTGGAATACTTTAAAGATGCTCAGGAGTTAGGTAACCATCAGCTCCATTATCCAGGTTGGGCGACTGAGGCGGGGAGTAGGGCAGAGTGCAGCGGCCAGGCCAAGGACACGTAATTTGAGCCTAACGTGGCTTTTGAGTTGGCTGGCTCAGAATCGGACCTTCTAACTGCTCTGTCCCCTCTGCTATGCTATCTCTCTGGATGCATACTCAGACACATGTTAACACACACACACACATACATACATGCGCACACACACACACACACACACACACACACTCACACTCACACAGAGTCTATACACAGTCTTAGTAATCCAAGGGTCTGCTTTGGCAGCAGCAGTGATTCTACTACAGCGAGAGACAACTGACTCTGGTCCCAGAATGGGCCATTTCCTGGGGAAAAGGCAGAGCTATTGTCCCTACCACCTCTCCTCTGCCTTGCCCTGTCCCAACCCCCTGAATGGGTAAAAATAAAATCACCTGCCATCTTGCTCCCTTGTTCCTCCCCCCATCACAGGCCCCCGTCGCTGTGGTTCGCAAGAGCCTCTGCTTGCATTGCAAGGAGGTCCTGACAGAGGGGGGCAAGAACAGAATGAAATATATGTAGCATCTTATTAGTAAAGGACATCTGAGTCTCTAATTAAAATTTGCCTAATGACCCAACTTCTCTGTCATTTTTGCTCTCTGAGACATTAATTTAAGGCGACAGGTACTTAGGCAAGGGAAAATTAATTTTTTCCTTTAAAAAAATTAAAGGGGAAAAGAGTGGTCTTATCCTTTATTTATTTATCTCTAAATTTTTAATTTATCATTCAAGTTCCCTCCCACTCTTTCCCAATAAAACCTGAAGCTTGAGAAGGAGTCATGGAGGGAGGCAGGGAATAGGGATTGGGAGAAAAATGTCATGGAGTGGTAGCCTGGTGGCACTCACTTCCCCAGGGAGAGTGCCAGCCACCACCTAGGGCAGGACTGCCCGTGGCTCCCCTACCACAGATCCCAGCCTGTTCATTGAGAAGCTAGCCAGCTGCTGTCTCGGGGACTCCCGGGGCACCTGTCAGCATCCAGGCTGTTTGACGTGGCGGTGCCGAGGAGATCTGCTTCCCCACGCACAGATGGTGGGCGCCTCTCCCCATCCCCATGCCAGGCTGCAGCCCAGCTCTCTGCCTGGGCATAGTGCCCCAAGCACCAGGCTCACAGCATCCAGCACCCAGCACCTGTGAAGACAGCAGGTGCAAACGCTGAGGGGTGGAGTGTGGTGCTCTGGCCCTGGATCCTCTCCCTGGAGCCTCCTGATGCCTAGATCTCTAAGCACAAGGAGGGCCTTAAGCCAAAGATGGAAAGGTAGACAAGACCGGGGGCTGGATGCTGATTTAATCTCAGGGCTCAGATTCTGCACAAATCCATTAGCACTGGGTCTAAAGAATATTGAAACCTGTCCCCATACCTTACTCTTACCAACCTTTAAAGGCCTATTCTCTTTATTCCAACAGGCTCCACTTCAGATACCCCTAGACTCTCCATATGTTTCTACTCTTCCCAGGGTCCCACCTGATCCTCCCCTACATCTCCAACCCAGGAGCTCCCAGGTCTCCTCTCTATTTGGCTTGCCGCACTCTGCTTCCTGAGCCCTTTCTGCTGCTCTGACTTCTCTTCAGGAAGTTGTTTTGAAACCCAGGGCCCTGGTAGAGAGGACAAAAGGAAAAAGAGAGCAAGAGGAAAGGGAATAAAAGAAGAGGAGTCTTCCTGTGGCTAACCTCTCTCTCTCTCTCTGTCTCTCTGTCTCTCTGTCTCTCTGTCTCTCTGTCTCTGTCTCTGTCTCTGTCTCTGTCTCTGTCTCTCTCTCTCTCTCTCTCTCTCTCTCTCTCTCTCTCTCTGTCCTGTCTAATCCCTGTTTCTTAACTAGTGACATGACTTGTTGGGCATTTTGTCAAGTTATGCTTCCTAGGGAGCCAATGGTGGCTTTTCTAACAATTAGGCTAAGGACCTCGATCCAGGGATCTCAAAATACAGGCAAGCATCACCTTGATCTCTTTTTGAAGACAGAGATGGGGAGAACAGGTCTTCAAGATTGACCCCTTCCTCTACAGGTCTAGGGGCTGAACCCAGCCCCCAGGAAGAGATTGCAGGGGAAGTAACGGCAGGTGCAGACGGCTGTGGGGTAGGAAATTCGTAGTCCTTCATCATGGGCCACCTTCTGTAGACCACGGCCCAGTGTAGACTCCACAGCACAAGGGCCAGACACAGAACATGGTGACACAGTTCAGGGCAGGGAAAATAGGATGGAACTTGAGGTCAAACATATCCCAGCTCTACCCCTTCCTCCTATGGGATTTTGGTCATGATGTATCTATCCTGAGTCCCATTCAACTTCTGAAGTCAAAGGAGGAGAATGACTGCACAACCTCCTGCAGAAGGCCCCTGGGAGGAACAGAAGAGCTGAGGACAGACCCACACCAAGGCTAGGACCCTTCTTTCCCCACCCCTGTGTGCGCTGAGTGGCAGAGCTGCAATCCTTCTAACACAGAGAGAAGAAAAGTGCCCTGGCTTTAAAGATGCTTGTTCCTCTTGCTTTGCATACATTTGCATACTGAGTTCAAGAGGCTTGTCCTAATTCTGAGAATGGAAAGTAAAATAAATTAATGAATGCAAGATTAACAAATGCGATTCCTACAGCAATCATCTCCCTGGTTGTTCTGGCCTTGACACCCTGGAGACAAAGAGTGTTTTCAAGGTAATCAACTTGCAGTCATCTCTGGGAGGAGCCCCTGGTACAGGGACCCCTGCCTTCCTGCCCGGACTCAGTCATGGCTGGGGGACCTGCAGGCAGGAGCTGGGGGAAGGGGCCCCGGAGCAGACAGCTTCCCTCCATTTGTGCCTTGTAAACCTGCAGTGCAGGAAGCGGTGAAAGTGCGCTCAGGCTTGAGCCAGCAGCCCAGGCGTGAAGCCCTCCCGGGCCACATCAGGCTCTGCACCCGGACAAGTCACCTCCAAGTCACCTAACCTTTCTGTTCTCAGGTGTCCTCATGAGTCAAGTGGGGACAACAGCACTAAGGACCAGTGTTACTCCAAGCCCAGGAAACAGCAACTGCTTGGTAAGTGATAACTAGAATTACCATTTTTATCATCATGAGCGCTGTTGTATGATTTAAAAAAAAAATGCCTAGAGGACTAGAAACCAGGTGCCTAATTTTCATTCTTATCCTGTTTCTCAACCACTGCATGGCTTTGGAGAGAATTCCCATCATCACCCCTTTGGCCTTTGTACCCCAACAGGAGTGACCCAGGCACTCTTCTCTGAGCTGTAACTAATACTGCACCAGACAGAGTAGGACCTCAGTTTGCTTCAAGGATTCCTCCAAACGGACTTTGAAAGCTGCTGTCATATGCAAAAGACATGTAAAACACATGCAAATCGATCTCCTTTGCGATCCTGAGCTCCTACACTTAAGAAGGATGGCGCTCTGAGCAATCTTTGTGTGGGAACACCCCCCAGTTTCCGGAGCTCTACTCCCACACACTACCTGTTCCCCAACTCTCTCTTCTTCCCCTTAGCCAGGAACCCCTCTTCATCTCTTGAAGATCAGAGGATGAGACCAGGATGGATTCCACTTTGCTGTGTATCAGTCTTATACCAGACCCCTGACCCGTCTCATCACATCTCTGCTTCACTTTTCTGACAGCAACATGAGGGCCCTATTTAACAGATAGGAAAGTTGAGGCTCAGAAAGAGCCAATTGCTAAGATGTCACCCTGAATGACAGAAGTGAACCTGAATCCACGACACCAACTGTGCTGTGCCGTCCTCCTGAGGTGCTCCAGGGCAGGGGAAGAAGAGGGCTAGAGGGGACTTGTGCCACCCTTTCCCTTGCCTTCCCTTCCCAGGACAGATGGCTTCAGCCCAGGAAGCTGGTGCTGGTCACTCTGAGGGTCCCTGCTGCTGCCTTCCAGATTTTGGGAGCCCCGTCGGCAGATGGCATGTGATACACAGCCACCACTGATTGTCCCTGACCACGAGCCCTTCCTCTATCCCCCTCAAGTTTCCACCACCTGCTTGGAGCGACTCTTAAATCAGGTCTGAAATCAGAAGCTAAGGGTCGGATGCTGGCAGTCTCCAGTAGTTCTCTAAAACTCAAAGCTCAGGTTAGGGGCTCCTGCCAGGTCCCTTGGAGGTAACCCTGGTCTACAGCAGCCCAGCTGGGCAGCCATCTACCCAGAGCCCTGAGCCTGCAGCCTCGGCTCTCACCTCTCCTCTCCTGCATCTGAAGACTCCACTCCACCTGAGGCCCATTAAGTTGGTTAAGAGGCACATTCCGGAGAGAAGGAACCATGTCGCAGCCCCTAGAGGGCCGTCTGCCTGCTCCATGCTCTCCCAGGACCGGCCCCAGCCTAGCACCTCCCCTCCGGCCCCTAGATCCAGGGCAGAGAGATGCTGTCTGCAGCGGGATGGGCCAGAGAAGCCAGGCTGATGTGAGATGTGTGGTTGGAGAAGCACACAGGACGCTCTGGCATCGATCATAGAATTTAATCCTCTCAGCCGTCTTTCTGGGGAATTATTGCTCCCACTCTTTATAAGTGAGAAGACTGAGGTTAAGTAATATGCCCAGAGCCACAGAGCTTAGAGACAAAAGCACAGTCACCCTCAAGGCAAGCTCTATGCGTCCACGGCTCCCCGGGATGCCCCTGCCAGTGTCCCCCACCCTTCCTGGTTTCCCTGCCCCTCCTTACTGACCACCAGGCTCAGTGGCCCAACTTTCAACTCAGAGATGAGATGGGTCAGAGCCTCCTGGGAAGCTGAGGCAGGGATGGGTGGGGCCTAGGAGCTGTATTTCAACAACCTCCCTCATGGATCAGATTTGCAGATAGGTTTAGGAAGTACTGTATTAAGCCAGATATTTTATTTCATAGGTGGAGGAACTGAGGCACGGAGAGGATATGTGATTGGGCAAAGTTGCACATCAAAAATCTGAAGTGGTCCCAAGCTCCAGCTCCCTCTCCATCTGAAGGTTCATCAGCAAATATCCAACCCCCAGGACTTCTCTCTCTTTTTTTGTATTTAGGACAGGGTCTACAGGATCTCACTAAGTAGATCAGACTTACAGTGATTCTGTTTCCAGCCTCCCAAGTGCTGGGATTATAGGCATGTCACCACGCCCAGTCTCAATGACCATCTCAGTGCTCCCTGGGGGGCGAGGCTGGCACAGCACACTGGGGATCGAACCCTAGCCACCGCGCTCTGCCTAAGCAGGTGCTTTAGTCCGCTGAGCTATCAGGCCGACCCCGGGACTTCTCTTTCACCACTTCCCATCTTCACCCCATCTCCACTCCCCACCAGCTAGGTAGTGCATTGTACAAGACGTACACGGCTGATGCCTCTATACCCACTTCATCCTGGGCCTTTCCATGTCATGTGGAAAGGTCTCTGCCCACTCAGGACCACACTGCTTCCATCGGTAATGCAGGTCTCTGACAGATGCCCTTTCTATTTCCTAGAGTGACCCAAGAGCCCCAGGGGAGTGGAAACATGGCAAATGCAAGGAGTGACCCTGGGTAGTTCCTTTGACCCTCTTGGAAATGGGTCCACAGATAAGATGT
>PVKN010035980.1:0-11521 GCA_004027915.1 Capromys pilorides | reverse complement strand
AACATGTTTATGTAGTGCATTATTTGATTTGTGAGTTCTGTTGAAAATAATGTAATTTTACAGACCTAATTTTTAAAATATTTAGTATAGAACTAGAAAAATGAAATTAAATTATAAATTCAGTTAAAATATTTAATGTTCTTAGACATATATTTAATCAGGAGGAAGATAATTCACCATTAATGTTTACTCAGATAAAACTGAAGATACTTGTTTTTTTTAAAGAATAATACTAAAAATGTCCCGAATGTTTGGTTTTTGAATAAAGTTGGATTTTGCATAGTGAAGGCCATATAAAACTGGAAGACTACAAAACTGCTTTTTGTACTATGTATGTAAAATTTGGGGGGTTATGAGTTTCATTTTTGCATTTTTCAGCCATTTTTGGGTAAAATTAAAATGCAAAGTAAGCTTTCATGTGTTAGTAGATTAGAAAACTTGAATTTAATGAAATACTTTGCTGCCGTCCCAGAAATGTTACTAACATTGCTTGATTAGTTCCCTTGGCTTCGTCAAGTTACATAAGGCCATTTGCTCATTCATAATTATCCAGTACTGTGTTTAGATATTATTTTGTCAAGTGTAAATGTTATGGAAAAAATTGTTCTATATCTGTTAGATTTAACTTTCTAGTTTAATTGTTTCATAATTATATCTGTAGTGTTGATGATCAGTTTTTCATAAAATACAAAAGTAATGCATTTTTAAAAATTATTTCTTGTAGGCATGTTCACGTATGATGAATCCACAAAGTTGTTTTGGTTTAACCCATCTTCCTTTGAGACTGAGGGCCAGTTCACTCTGATTGGCATTGTGCTGGGGCTAGCCATTTATAATAACTGCATCCTGGATGTTCACTTCCCCATGGTTGTGTACAGGAAGCTTATGGGGAAGAAAGGAACTTTTCGTGACTTGGGAGATTCACACCCAGTAAGTCATTTTTTATTGTTTCTGATTTTACCTATATGCAGAAATAGAAATTTTAATGTATATAAATTTTTTGTTTGGAATCTGTTGATAGGTATAGATATCCAGTAAAAGTGAAAGTACTTTAACCTGATTTAAGTACTGCAAACAGTTAAGAACTCAAGGAAGGAAGTTTTATGTTCTGCGGTCAGCAAGTAGCTTTTTAAGACACATGTAACAAACATTTTGTTTATTTTTGATAAGTTCTCAACAGGGCCGTAATTCATATGTCTCGTGGCTCAGTGGCTCCGGTTTGAACGTGTTGCGTTCCAAACTGCTGGTGGTATATGCAGGGCTATGCTATCGCTGTTACAAGCTGCAAAATAAAGCAGTCATACACGTACCATCTGTGGTTCAAGTCGGCAGGAACGTGGTAGTGCACCTTCTATGGCCTGTGCCAGTTGTATTCAGAGCTCCCTGCCTAGTGGGACTGGTGATGCAGTTAGTGTGTCTCTTCCCCTCTGTCCTGTTCCCCTCCCTTGAGATCTGCTGTGCTCAGAGCCTGCAGTGGAAAGGCTGTTGAACTGATAGTGTGAGGTTTCTCAGCTGTGACTGAATCATCACCTGTGACTGAAAGTCTTTTCTAGATTATGAGCTTATTAGGGACCAGAGGGACACTCTGTGCTTTAGTTTTACTGACATATTTTAAGTTTTTATGTTTTTCTTAGAAGAATGTTATGAATTATTTGCTCTAGAGTCGTAGGTAGCCTTATATTTTCCTTTCTGCTTCTTAGGTTTTACATCAGAGTTTAAAAGACTTATTGGAATATGAAGGGAATGTGGAAGATGATATGATGATCACTTTTCAGATATCACAAACAGATCTTTTTGGTAACCCAATGATGTATGATTTAAAGGAAAATGGTGATAAAATTCCAATTACTAATGAAAACAGGAAGGTAATCCTTTTATAGCGTCATTTTTGTTTAATAATGTCTGCTTATCATTTTCAAAGAAATATCTGATGTAATTTGAATGAAGAATAAAGAAACCAAGTATAGAATTTTTTGTTTAATAACTGAGTCATAATCATACAACTAGTGTTAAAATGAATGGCTCACGAGGTGAAGAATTGTTTCTAGTTTGTGCAAGATAACATTTAAAAAAAGGAAACTCACTTTGCTTTTATTTTCATAACTTTCTTTTTCCTCTCTTTTTTTTTTTTTCCCTGACACTGTCTTTGTTCTGTAATTCACACTAGCCTTAAACTCATGGCGAGTCTTCCTGCCTCAGCCACTGGAGTGCTGAAATTACAGGCATGCACTACTGGGTTCAGTTCTGTTTGTGTAATTTATGTATAGTGGTATAATGTATAACAACATAAAACCTGCAGTTGTATGCAGTACAGTCAGCAAAAATCATGGGATTCTGTAAACAACATGCACTGTTTATTGAAGCTATATAAAGCGGCTATAAAATACTGTACAAAAACAAAAAAAAGACCATAAGTCCTAGTAGTCATAAGCAGTCCATTAAATGAGGACTATCTGTAATGCAGTTGATGTAAGTGCTACATTTAAAAAAATCTTCAATATAAATGGCAGCACTTATGACAGTGCTGTATGACAGCACAGAATCGGGTAATGATGAACCACTTTTGAGGCGTGAGGATGCTGACTAGGACACCATGAGTAACCAAGTCACCCAGTACAAATCCAGAAACACAGTCCTCCCGTGTTAGCCCTTTCAGGGAACCAGACCATCTGATTAAGATCTTTCTCAGTAAGTATAATTCTTTTGAATACACACATGTATTTTCTATATATTTCTGAAAAAGCAGGCTTTGTATCAGATTTGTGTTTATATTAATTGAAAAATATTCCTCTAGAAGTAAGGAATAATCCAGAATATAACAGGGAAATTATTGTAAGTATACATTATACCTTTAAGAGATGTTACACCAATATAATTTTGGATAAAACTTACGCTAGGTTAGGATGTAAAGTACAGTTCCATTTAGAATGTATTAGCTTAACAAAGCCCCAGCATTTTTGTTGAGCTGGTTGTAATCGGCAGTTTACCACATACTTTATATGAGCAAACAAAACTTTGTGGTTTGCTTCAGTCCACTGCACTGTGTGCTGTTAAAACTGACTAAAAAATTTTTTTTGGTGGCACTGTGGATTGAATCTGGGGCCTCACATATGTTAAGCAAATGCTATATCCCCAGGGCTAAATTTGCTCACTTTTTTTGTGCATATATGGTTTAAGTATCTTTTTTTGTATACTAAGTTGAAGGGTAAAACATTGTTATCAAGGAAGTTGAAACATACATAAATTTGTGTGAATGATATTTTTATAACTTAATATTAGGTAGAACAAACAATTTTGGAATTTTAAGCATTTTCCTTTGTAGGTGTAAAATTTTAATTTTTTTTTTTAACTTTAGCTTTTACAAATATTCTTTGAATCCCCTTTTTGACGTGGCAGAAGACTAAACCCAATAGCTTGTATTTTAGTTGTGTAGCATAATTTCTTTTTGTTTAATGTTTTCTACAGGAATTTGTCAATCTCTATTCTGACTACATTCTCAATAAATCAGTAGAAAAGCAGTTCAAAGCTTTTCGCAGAGGTTTTCATATGGTGACCAATGAATCTCCCTTAAAATACTTATTTAGACCAGAAGAAATTGAATTACTTATATGTGGAAGCCGGGTAAGAAAGCAGATGTCTGCAAAGAAAAAAAAAAAAAAAGCATTGATTTATTATTTGTGATGATGTAGTGTAGAAGATATTAAGACATATTTTCTTGAATTTGCAGAATCTAGATTTCCAGGCACTAGAAGAAACTACGGAATATGACGGTGGCTATACCAGGGACTCCGTTGTGATTAGGTGAGGTGCCTAATTCTTACCAAGAAAGATTTGACTCTGCCAAGGAGTGTGTATGCCTTACGCTTCCGGCCTTTGTCGCTAGGTATCCTGTCCAAATCAGCAGAACTCACAAACTTCTCATCTATGAAGTTATCTGTAATATATTATGTATTTGTAATATAATCTTTAGTTAGTCTCATGATTTATTTCATGAATGAAATGTTTTTGTCAGTCTCATGTTTCCTCATGCATTTGGGTTATAAATTACCTAATCCTGGTGACATATAAATTGGTACCTTTTATTTAATCATATGAAAATATGAGCAAATGCATTCATAGCTAGTATTCCCATACTGGGTGTGTGTGTATTTGTTTATTTGTATATTGTGTATGTATGTGCTGGTACATATATACTAGTATTTCCGAATAATTAATAGGCATTTCCACTTCTGCTGCCCCCAGTCAAATGTCCTTGTTACTATAGAGTCTGCTTCTGTATCCTACTCTACCCAGTCCTACAGAATAGCCATTCCCTCCCCTTGCTGAGATGGCTGACAAGAACTGAGATGCCCTGTTTACACCCCTGGTGAGGCAGGGTGTGAAGCTATGAAAAACAAGTACCTTTCTGGAAGATTTTTAAAAAAATCTTTTATTTGGTTCAGGGTCTCACTACGCAGTTTGGACTCATAGTGATCCTCCTGTCTCAGCCTTCCCAGCGCTGGGATTGTAGGTGTGCACCACTACACCCAGTTTTGGTGGCCAGCATAGCGTGCCGGAGAACCCAGGGCTGGTGTGGCATGCAGTACCAGGGATTGAACCCGGGTCCTTTTACTTGCCAGCCTGGCGCTTAGACTGCTGAGCTATCTTCCCAGCCCTTCTCGAAGATTCTTGTTCTACAATTTGAGTGTATGAGCATCAGAATGTTTTGAGTTACTTTATGTCACATTATTATTTTTGTCTTTTTACTTTGTCCTTTATCTTGTACAGACAGCAAGATGCTTAAATTTTAATTTTATTTCAAGCTTTTATAGCATAATTTCTAATTGATACATTCCTAAAGATCATTTGAAAATGTACAGTTGGAAGGATAAGCTAGAATTAGGTGAAATTACAGTAGTATAATGTCTTCTAGCCTACCCTCACCGTTGATCAGTTTTTTAAACCTTTTAACACTGTCTCAGTTCTTTATTTTGTCAGTATAAATATGAGGAAATTACTAACTAGAGTCTATAACTAGTATGAAATCAAAGACTTAAAATAGTAGTTAGAATACCAGGGGGAAAAAGGAATACAATTATCTTCGTATTTATTTCATAATATTCAGAATTCATAAAAATAAAGTATACAAGAAAACTTGAGAGCATATGTTTTCCAGGTGCTAGAAAAGTTCTGCTTGATTTTATTGCTTATTTAACTGCTTCAAAGCATTTTTTCAGATGTCCTGTTCCATATGGCTTTTGCAATTGAGGACAGGAACTGTTTGGAGTTTGCTTGTAACTGATACTTCTGTTTTAAAGGCTTGATTCAGATTCTAATTTTATTCACTTCCTCTCTTTTTTTCATTTCTGGGACATAATAGTTGATACCCAAAATTAAAGGAGAAAACGTATTTTAGCTCACAGTTTGTAAAGGTTCCAAACTATAATCAGCTGGCTCTTAGGTGGGGTGGCATGGCAGGGCATCTCAGAGAAGAAACAGTCCACGGCAGGCAGAAAGTAGCAAAGCAAGCATGGTGCAAGACTTACCTGGACAATCCATAACTGCACAATTCCCGTATGTCTCTTAGCAACAATTTTTTATCCTTTTATGTCTTATCCAGTCTACTTAGGGGAGATAGCCCTCAGACACCCTTAACTCTAGTGCCCTCCATGTTAGCATCACACCATTAGTCCCAGTGTCACTTGATCTAAATCTAGCCACCTCTGAAAAAGCTCCCTGTGTCTGCAGGAGGCTTTAGGAACACATCTGGAGACAGGCCGAAACACTTCCCATCTAGTACGTCTTTTGTTATGTACTCTCTTCTAGAGTTGCTTCAAGTT
This sequence comes from Capromys pilorides, assembly GCA_004027915.1. Classification (NCBI taxonomy): domain Eukaryota; kingdom Metazoa; phylum Chordata; class Mammalia; order Rodentia; family Capromyidae; genus Capromys; species Capromys pilorides. The sequence continues at coordinate 5,702 of PVKN010035980.1, read as the reverse complement.
GGTTCACTATCTCTTCAGTAATTTTTATTATGAATTTTGATTGTCTGGATCAAGTAATTAAGGTTTATATGGTTGAGATACTCCAATTCTTTATTCCTCTTTTTATTATTGTAACATTTTGAAGTATAACCTGAAAACACTCATCAACTCTGTTATTACCCAAAACTATAGGTTGACACATGCTCTGTATATATAGTACATGTATATATACATAGCAGACAGAATCAGGGCAAGTGGTCCTCTGTTCTCTATGTTACCAATATTGTATTGGTGATAATGGTGGTATGGACATCTTATATGATGTAAGGTTTGAGTACAGTGAAATATGTGTAACTTATTTGGGTAATTTGGAGCTACGGAAATGTATGGCATGCCTCAGTTGAGACACTGACTGTCTATTATCCCAGAATTCCCATGTGTCCCCTTCTAGTCATCTCCTGTAGGCAACTATTGTTTTGACTACCGTCACAGATTGGTTTTTTGTCTGTTTTTGATTTTCATACAAAGGGAATCATACCATTCTGTTTCTGTGTTCAAGAAAATATTTTCTAGATTCATCCATGTTACTACATTAATGTATATATATAGCTCATTGTTTTCATGCTACATTAATACTGCATTAAATGCTAGGCCTGGTGGTGCGTTCCTGTAATCCTAGCATGTGGTTGGTTGAGGCAGGAAAATTATCATGAGTTTGAGGCCAGACTACACGCAATACCCTGTCTCAAATATCCCAGAAGAAAAAAGAAAATTGCATTAGATGAATACACAAGCTGACTTACTGTGAAAGTGTTGATTGAGGCAAACACATAGGCGATGTAGTTTTTGAGTCATGTGGTAGGTATATATTTATAGTGGACTGTAAGTATGAGTTTCCAAAATGGCTGTACTATTTTTACATTTCACCCAACAGTATCAGAGTTCCAATTTTTCTACATTTTCTTAAGAATTTGGTAGTGGTACTCCGTAATCATTTTGGTGAGAAACCATTTCTCACTGTGATCTTAATTTTAATTTTGCTTGTAAAGTGTCTTCTTCATTTTTAATTAAGCTTTTGTCATTCCATTGATTTTAAACATTTTTGCTTAAAGTATGTTCTAGATAGATAAAAGACCCATTTTGATATGTGTTTTATGAATATGTCTTCCCAGTCTTACAGCTTGTCTTTCATTGAATTTCTTTTGGACTTCCATTGAAAAATCAGTTTGTGCATGAGTCTTACTTCCAGCCTTGTGCCTTCTCTGCTGATTTGTCTGACCTTTTCCTAGAACCATGCTGAGGATGCCTGCAGCTTTGCACAACTAGTTAGGCGTTCAGCACCGATGCTGGGGTCCTCTACCTTCCATTACAGTAGGTCGCCTTGGATATTTAATTTTCATGTAATGTTAGGATCACGGTTACCTCTTTCAGTTACTTAGACCTTCATTAGCTTGTCAACAGTGTTTTGCACTTTTATTTATTGAAATGATTCACATTTTGGTCAGTAATAAATTTGAGTACTTTATATTTCTGGTAGTATATGTGATCTTCATTGGTATCGTTATTTCCTTGCTGTTTGCTAATATTTGGAAATAAAATGGATTTTTCTGTATTGATCATATGTCTCTTAGCCTCCTAAATTTACTGTATTTTTAATAAGTTTTTATTTTTTTTTATTTTAGGGAAGAGTTTACAGGGACAGGGTGTTCAGGGTCTTACTACTAGACCGGAATCGTAAGTGATCCGCCTGTTTACTGCCTCCCAAGAGCTGGGATTACGGGTGCGCGCCACCCATCTCAGTGTGCCCAGGGAGCGGGACCGATGTGGCAGGCCTGGGGATCAATTAACACATATTTTTAAAATGCATTCTCTATAGAGTTCTCTACTTACTAGCCATCAGGTCTTTATATCATAGGTCAGTACACATATCTTTCCTTCTAGTCTGTGTCTTTTATTTCCGTTTTCTCTGTTGTACTGCCTGGTTAGAACTTTTAGGAAACTTACTGAAAAAGAGTGCTGTCTTACTTCAGAAGTATTGTGGACTTGTTTCCAGGCCACTGCAGCAAAGCAAATACAATGTTATTATGAGAATCAAATGAGCTTTTTGGTCTATACTATATGCTGAGAAGTTATTTTTACATTGTATTGTAGTTGATTAAATATGTAATAGCATAGTTCTTAAAAATACCTTATTATAGTAGTTTAAAATACATTGTTACCCAAAAGGAAATTACCAATCATCCGAGCCTTCCTAAAGTCCTAACCTTTTTTGTCGGTAGAAAATTTTGTCTGTCAGTGATTGCTGACTAATCAGAGTGGTTATTAGCCAAAGGCTAGTGTGGCTCTGACAATTTCTTAAAATATGACAGTGGTGACATTGGCCTCATTGAATTTCACAAAGGATTTCTTTAAAGCATGTGATACTGTTTGATACTGTTTCGCCTCCAGTATTCGGTCCTCTGAAACTTGTGCAAGTAATATTCTAAACCTTTTGCTGTCACATCAGTAGTGTTCATAACATCTTCACCAGGATTAGAGTCTGTCGCAAGAAAGCACCTTTATTTGCTCACCCATAAGAAGCTGTGTCTTAAAAGCTGTTAAACTTTTATCAAGAGTTTGCAACGGTTCAATTACATCTTTAGTTCCTTTTACAATTACACTTATTTGTCCTTTTTTCAGTATATCTATAGGGTTTTTCTTCTATTCTTTTTTTTTTTTCTTTTGGATATAGGGTCTTGCTATGCATTTTGGACTAGCAGTGATCCTCTTGTCTCAGCTTCCCTGGTGTTGGGATTAGAGGTGTGTACTACAATGCCCAGTTCCTGGGCTGGCCCAGGGCTGGCATGGCATGTGGTACTGGGGATCAAACTTGGGACCTTGTGCTTGCCAGGCAGGCACTTATGCATCCAAGCTATCTACCTAGCCCATATTCTTGAAGTTACTCTATTAGGCTTGGAATCCTCTTCCAGAATTTGTTAAGGTTGATAGTTTGATCTCTCCCTGTGAATTGTAGATGTTGAATAACACTTGAAAGTATTTCTTCTGTAGGCTGCAGAATAGGTGTCGTATTAGCAGGCATGAGAACAACATTAATCTTACCTGAGTGACCAGGTAAATTATCAGTGAGCACTTATCTTTTGAGTGCTGTGTTTCATCAATGGGCTTAAAATACTCCAATTACCATGTGGTCAATAAACATGTAGTTGTCCGGGCTTTGTTCCATTTATAAAGCACAGGCGGAGTAGGTACAATGTAATTCTTAAGGACCCTAGAACTTTTGAAATGGTGAGTGAGTACTGGCTCAACTTAAAGTCATCAGCTGTGTTAGTCTCTAGCACGAGTCAGCCTGTCCTTTGAAGCCAGATACTGACTTTGCTTTTGCTGGGAACGGGCCACATAGCATCTTTTTGCAGCCTGTGCCTGTTTTGTCTCAATTGAAAATCTGTTGTGCAATGTAACCAGCTTCATCAACTATCTTAGCTAAGTCTTCTAGATAATTTATAGTTTGTACATTAGCATTTGCTGCTTCATCTTCCATTTCAAATTATGAAGCTAGCTTCTTGCCATGAAGTGCATAAAGCAGCTTCTGCTATCTTTAAACATTTTTCTTCTACGGTTCCCTCCCTCTCTTAAACTGATGTAGGGGAAAAGGTTAAGGCCTTGCTTTGGAGTAGGCTTCGATATTAGAAGACGCAACTGGTTGGGTCTTCCAGACCACTTCAGCTTCCTCCGTTTCAGCAGTGAGACCTTGAACTTTGTTAGTGTTCGCATGTTCACTGGAGTAGCATTTTTAACTTCCTCAGAGAATTTCCTTTACAATCACAACTTGACTAACTGGACAGGAAGTTTAGCCTTCAGCTTATCTTGGCTTTCAGCGTTATCTTCATTAAGTTTAATTATTTCTTGTTTTTATTTAAAGTGAGAGGTATGAGACTTATTTCATTTGAACATGGAGAGGCCATTGTGCAGTTATTAATTGACCTAATTTCAATATTATATGTCAGGAAATTGGTCCTTGGAGAGAGCAGGAGACTTGGAGATCAGCTTGTCTTATGATGGCACAACTTTTGGAGTCCTCAAACAATTACAGTGGTGATGTCAAGGGTCACTGGTCACAAATCATCATAATTGACATAATAGTAATTTTTAAAATCCAAGAATATTATGAGAACTATCAAAATTCTACACAGAGCCACGAAGTGAGCATATGCTTTTGAAAAAATGACGCTGAAGTGCCCTGTGCAGGGTTGCTGCCATCCTTCAGTTTACGGAAAAAAGCTGTTTTTTTTTGAAGCTCAATAAACAGTCGCGTTTGTACAGTAGTCTGTGTTTGAAGTTTTCATTTCTCTGGGTTTCTAACTGGGCTTTCTGTGCGGTTTCATTTCTAACTGCTGAGAATGCAGTTGTATTTTTGTTGAGTTTTAGGAGTCATGTCTATTATCTGGTTAAATTGACTTTTACATTTGTTGGGCTTATTTGTTGAATCTCTTTCTGGGGTTTGTGTTTCCTTTTATCTCTGTTAGGTTTTGCTTTGTGTATTTTTGAGGCTTGGTCATTTGGTACTTACTATTTAGAATTGTGTTGTTTTTGTAGCTTAGTTCCTTGTTTTTATGTGAGGTCTTTTATATATTATACATTTTTGTTTGTTGTGCTCTGAATCCAGTCCCACATGTCTTTCTGTTTATTTTTTAAATTAATTAATTAATTCATTTATTTTATTATGGCTGGCTCAGCATGCCCTGGAGGTGGGGCTGGTGCACCATGTGGTTCTGGGCATCGAACCACGGTCCCTGTGGTTGCCTAAGCCTTCCTAAGCAGGTGCTTTAGACCTCTGAACCATCTTGCTGGTCTAGCATATTTTTTCCTTTTTTTTGTTTTGCAGGACCAGGGTTCAAACTCATGACCTTGCACTTGCCACGCAGGCACTTGTGCCATAGAGCTATCTCCCCAGCCCCAACATCGTTTCTTGAAGGACTCTTATCCCTACTGGCTCTTCACCTTTCTGCGTCTTTTAACAATGTGAATGTTGAGTCATCGTGTTATTGTTCCACTTGTCCCTGAAGTTGACTCACTTTTCAGTCTGTTTTCTCTTGTTCAGATCTCTGTCTTCTGTCATCTTCACTCCACTCTTGAATCCATTCAGTGACTATTTTCTCTTACTGTATTTTTCAGATCTATAATTTCCATTTGGCATTTTATTGTAACTTGTTTCTTTGCTGCACTTTGCTATTTTCATTTCTCAAAAAGTAGAACTTGTAAAAGCTTGTCGACTCATTTCTGTGATGACTGTGTTAAAAGTCTACTCAGATAATTCTAATATCTTACTCATCTCTGTGTTGGCACAGCTGATTGTCTTTCCTTCCTGTGATTTTCTGGTTCTTAATGTGACAGATGAATTTTGCATTATATCCTGAACAGTTTGGCAGTTACATGCAGAGATTCTTGGTCCTATCTCATTTTTTACTTTAGCAGGCCATTATCCGACTTAGGAGGCATGCAGGTCTTGGCGTATGTTTTGATTTGTGGTTCAGGTGACAGTTCAGTTTGCAGAAGTTTTTGGTGCCTTTGCATAGCTGCTTTGATACTTGCTGGTGCTCCTTGCAGGGCTTCTCCAGGCCAAGCCACATGTGGTGTCTTTGTTCGGCGACGCCCCTCACCACTGCTGTCTCTACACTAATAAGGGGCTGGGACCCCGCACAGAAGTGAGCTTCCTGGGGCAGAGC
>PVKN010035979.1:0-11533 GCA_004027915.1 Capromys pilorides | reverse complement strand
CAAGTCAACAGCTTCCAACATTGCCAGTTCTGCTGATAACCCACTACTATTATGGGATATTGGACTATACATACACCTCTTTCCTCGTAGTTCAATTCAAAGAAATATTTGTTCCAATAGTCTTTAGAAAACTTATGTCTGCATCTTGTACTTGGAACAACTACTATGAAGCAATAATATGCATTGTATTGATTATTGATGAGTTCTAAAACTGTCTTATTGCTATTTCTTTCTTTGAAATTAACAAAACGTAAAATAATTTTTTTAAGGCAATTATTTTGTAGAAGCCCTTTCTGTGAATAATAAATATTGCAAAATTAAACAAATAATATACAAATCTGTCTGTGCTCTTTAAAGTTTCCCTGAAAATTCAGACTATTACAAAAGTTTGAATGTGGTACATTCTAAATTTAGAATGTGGTAGTTGTGGTAATGTGATAACACCAAAAACCTGTGGAAGAAGTGTCTGTGGAGAAAACACACTCTTTAAAGCTTAGTAAACAAGGGGCCGGGGTGATAGCTCTGTGGCACAAGTACCTGCCCGGCAAGTGCAAAGTCATGAGTTCAAACCCCAGTCCCATAAAAAATAAAAATAAAAAAAAAATAAAAAATAAAGCTTAGTAAATATGCCCCAGAAAGATATTATTTGATCAAAAGAAGTTTGCAGATTATAACAAGTTTTTAAGTAATAATCCTGAAGGATGAGGTTATTCTTAATTATGGAATAAAGGAACTTAGCAGTCAAAAGTAATAGATGAAATAAATTACACTTAGAAACTATATTTTCAGTAACCATAATGAAAATGGATAATAGGAGAGATGCATATGGTACACTTTAACCTTCAATACCTGGACCAATTTAAAGTGCAACACATTAGATATTTGAATGTACCAACATGTCACTCATGTTAATGTCAATGTGTCAACCATTTTGAAATATAGCAAGGAAACATAAAAAATATTTGTGCAATAAATTTGACAGTTTGGAGGTAAAACATATGACTTTATCAATAGACAGCTATAAAAGCAATGTAGCAAAATATCCTGAACATGTACACCAACTGAAGTACACATATGAATATGATGTGTGCATATTACCTGTATACTATTTCTAGTATATTAGACGAGGAAGACATATATACATGCATACAGTAATAAACAATTACTGTGCACACAGAATACATATACATAGTTATATGTATAAATATATACATAGACATGCGGGCATCGATCCATACTGACAGTTTTCAGTAGTGGTTTAAACATACAAAAAGTGCAAAATGCACCAATGTCAACAGGGAGGAGAGGCCTCAGAGTCTGGGGTGGCATTCTGCGGTCCCCGTTTGCTGTTGAGTCACCATTCGTGATGTTTCCACATAGAATGTCGAGTGGACACGAAACGAAGCAGATCCTCCTTGGTTCACTTTTGGATTCTGTTGCTGCGTGGATGCGGAGACCGGCTCATCCACCGACGACTCCTTTTTGTGACTCTTGCTTATGACTACCTGAAGAAGCCAGAGATTCCTGGGGTTACTCTGGGAGACCGCGTCTTGCTGGGACTCTTTATCACCTACAAATCATCTGCTATAAATACCCGGCAGGGGGCTTCTCATCCGGCTGGCTGGCTCAGTCACCCGAGGTTGATGAAGGTTAGAGGAACCGGTGTGAAGGGGATGAGCTTTCTCAGGGTGGCTCTCTATTCTGACCCACGCCTCCATTCTTCCTGAATACAAATGATGCAGGGAATGTGCTCCTTCCCATTTAGCATTCAATCTTTTTAATTGTCCCCTTTGGCTGTTATTCTAATGTCACTGCACCAGGACTTCAAGAATTTCTAAGAAATGTAAAAATCACACTTGAAAGACAGGATGAGAAATCAGTAAATGTAGATTAGAAATCTACAGAAACCTTAATTACTCGCTTTCCTGGTTTTTTATTTGCAAACCATGAAAAACACTCTCCATTTAAAAATTGTGTACATCTTGCATTAATCTTCCTTTTTGGCTTTGGATACATTACAGAACCCACCAAAACGTCTTGCAAATACTGTGATGACAACCTCTGGAAATTTAAATAAATGAAGTGCATATCTCCTTTGTATTGCTGAATTTTGTTTTGAAAAGAAAATGTGTTCGCTTTATAGTTTTGGGTTTTGCCCTGGACACATAAATCTTACACATTCTCTGAAATGAAAAAAAGAAAAAAAAAAAGAAATATTGTAACATACCAAAAATGACACAAAACAAATAAACAAAAAACGCCACCCAGGCTTCTCTGACTGGTGATTTGTTCCCAGGGACAGAGTTGGACCCTGCTGCGGGAATGATTAACTGTTTCCCTTACAGAGCTCCTTTGAACACGCGTCCAGGCAGACGGCGGATGGAAGAGAGTCCTTCCATTAATATGCATTAAGAAGCAAAGACCCAATTTTAATATTTCAAACAACTCCGGTGAATCAGAGATCCTCGGCACCGTATGTTTCCACTGCGGCGTTCGTTCTTAAAAAACGAGTTCTTGGCTACATGATCGCCCCAGGAGCAAGGAAGAAGCGGGGTAAAGGAAAAATACAGGAGCGTACAGAAAATGGTGCACATTTGCTTTATTCAACTGCACCGGCAGCCCCAGGCGCTCGCTCGCCCTCAGGAAGCCTCCAACCCTTTCGAGGCACAGCCCTAGCCTCCCCCATCACACCATCCCGCGCTCCTTTGCACCCCACCGACGGCGTCTAGGAGCTCAGACGCGGCCGCGCGGCAGGTGACCTTCGCGGGCGTCGCGCCGCGGCAGCCGACGGTCGGGAGCCGAACGCGCGAGCGCGAACGCGGGGCCGGCCGGCCGGCGGGCGGGCGCGGGCTACCCTCCCTCGCCGCTGCACGCGGAGCCCGCCGCTAGGGCTTCTCTGGTGCCCCCTCCTTCCCCAAACTTGTTTCTAGGGAAACTTGAGAAAGAATCCCGCAAGGCCGCCGAAGTTCCCTCCCCGCCCGCGACTCCGCGCCAGGAGGAGCCGCAGCCCGAGCCCCGCGACCCCGCCGCAGCCCGAGCCAGAGCCCGAGCCCGAGCCCTCGGCGGCCGAGCGCAGCGCCCAGCCGCACGGCGCGGAGCCGGCGCCCCCTGCCGCGGAGGCCCGTCCCGGCGGGCGCCGCACGACCACGCGGGGAGGCCGCCCGCCCGCCCACGCGCCCGCCCGCCCACGCGCCCGCACTCGCGGCGGCTGCAGCGGCGGAGGAACCCGGCTGCCAAGTCCTCCCGGAGCCCGCGCCCTCGCCGCCTGAGCCTCACTCACCCACGCTCGCCCCCGCGCGCGCCCTCGGACGGACGCACAGACGCGCGCTCCCGAGCCGGCGCGGCGAGCGGGCGGGGGCGCGCGCGACTCGGAGACGCGCCCGTGAGCGCGCCCCCGCCGCCGCCGCCTCCTCCTCCTTCTCTTCAGTCCCCTGCTCCGTTTTACTACGCGCTCCCCGCGCTGCCTCCGCGCCTGGAGCCCGAGCTGCTCCGCTCCACGCCGCCGGGTCCCGCGCCCTCTTCCCCGGCCGCGCCGGCTCTGCAGGGCAGCGGGAGGCGAGGAGGAGGCGGAGGCGAAGGCGGAGGCGGAGCAGACGAGGAGGAGGAGGCCTGGCGGCGCGCTGCTCGCGCCCGGCTCCCGCGCCCGTCAGAGCCGAGCCGAGCCGCCGCCGCCGCCGCCGCGGCCACTTTCCTCAGCGCCCGCTGCGCTCTCGCGCTCGGCTCTAGAGGCTCGGGGGCGCGGCGCCGTCTCCGCCCGCTGAGGTGCGGTGCGCAGCCGTCCGGAGGTGCGCGGCGGCGAGGCGCGGGCTCGGCCCCGGCGCGGCTTCCTTCCTCCTCCTCCTCCGCTTGCTCGCTCGGCGCGCGTCTCCAAGCCCCGACTCCTCAGCTCTGAAGCGGCGCCGAGGAAGATGGGCAGCGGCGGTCCCGAGCGAACGGGCGCCTCTCCGTCGCTGTCGCTGGGTCGCGAGCCGCTGCTGGCGTAGAGCGAGATCCGAGATCCGCAGCCCGGGGTGCAAGGTGAGGCCGCGCTCCGACCCGGGGTGCAGGGGCCGCGCTCCCGCCGCCGCCTCCCCGCCGCGGCCGCGAAGTTGGAGAAGTCGCCTTCTCCGCAGATGCGCGGGGTCGGGAGGAACCCGCGCCGCCGATCCGGGGAGGCCCGGCGGGACCGGGCGGTCGGGGCGATTTTAAGGGCAGGGGGCGCATTGGAGGTTAAAGGAAGTTAGGGGAAGACCAGGCGGTGGGTCTGCTCGTGGGGGAAAAGCAAATTCGGTGGAGTGATGGCGCCGTCTGTGTTCGACTCAAGTGTCACCCAGAAAATCAGTTCTGAGAATAGCTAAACTCTGCCGCTCTGCCTCTCAGCGAGAGGCGGATAAATAGATAAATGCAACATCCTGGAGAGCTCGTGGCCAGCCAGCGCTTCAACCCACCTCCATCATTTCTGCAAGAGGAAAAATACAGTTTAGCAGGCCCTGCAGTCCCAGTTTCTTTTTTTTTTTTTTTTTGGGGGGGGGAGGGTCTTTTTTCTGTTATTAGTTAAAACGAACAAGCTTGTACAGCAAGGCAGGTAAGAAATGAGCGTTCTGCCGAGGGTGCTGTCTTGGGCAGGCGTGCAAGGGAAATCAGCAATTTCTTCACTTTCTCATCATTGATGAGCACGGCATTGCAGACGTGCACGGTCTGATAAATGGAAGCAAAAGTCCCGATTTCGTCAGGAAAAGAAATACGGCCTCTGTTGAGTTCCCGATTATGAAATGAAGCCCCCTTTCATGGATAGAAATCCTAATTTAGACACTTATTGTCACATTGGCTCTCAACGCCTACACTTTATCCCGAAGAACGCTGCGCAGACCTGCATTGCCTACGAAGTGCTACAGCAGAAAGAAATAAAGAGAAAGAAAAAAAAAAAGACAGAAAGAGAAAGAAATGATTTCCAACCGATTCCTACAACTTTCTCCATTTTTTAACCATTCATTGCCCACTGGCTTTGTTTTCTCTATAAGCAAAGGCATTACTCATTAAGTTGTGTGCTTATAGCAGAGAACACTGTTTCGATAGTCCTGGCAGTTCTAGTGTTATTTTAAACTGCTGCTATGTAGAGATTTAGGGTTGGAGCTGTTTTTGCCTATACCGTGACAGGGAATTTGAGTTATAATCTGTAAAATGCAGATTTATGTTTAGAGACTTCAGTCAGTGGGTTTGGAGTGCATGCGTGGATGGGTTATGCAATGGGGAGGAAGAAGATTTTATCCTTCGCTTCAGAGAGGACCTGGGGAGAAGGCAGGAGAACTCTTCACTACTGTCAGTTCATGCAACAGTGGTCAAGACCTCAGCCTAAAGTTTAATTTTAAAATTAACTTGGTCATTTTTTATCAGCTCAAAGGCTAAACATAAAAGCAATGTCCTTTATCTAACATATAACTTCATAAAGGTTAAAGCTGAAAAATGTTCAAGTTATTTTTGGATAGCATCTTACAGACGTAAATATAATCAAGGGCTACTTGATTATGCAAGGCCAGAGTATAAATAAATTTAAAAGAAGAGAAGAGCTTTGGAACTGTTTTCGTAAGGGAGCCATTCAATAATTAAAATGCACTAGGGAAGAAAATACTATGTTTTGTTTGCTCTGCATAAATCTTAAATTACAGTAGAGAACTTTAGATAAAATAACCCTGATTTTAAAAATAAAAGTGAAAAGACTACAGCCAGGTGGAGTACTGCAGTTCTGGGATTTTTCACCAACATTGGCTTTGGATATAGATACTAAGACGGTGATCCACATGACGGACCCCAAGAGGGCATTGCTCATTGAAATGATTGCCTCCAAACCTGGTTCTCAGGAGGGATTCTGATTGCCCTGAAGAATCTTCCCTGTCTGTCTACCCACCAAGTGCTTTCAGAGCATAGTTTTAAGACTCTGTCAGTCCACATGAACGCCCATGTTCCTGCAAAGGAATTTCTCTTCACTCCCTATGGTGGCCCCTGCAAAGGCAAGTCCGGGCTTTTGGGAGACGATGTTCCATCTGGAACAAATTAGCATTTGTGCTTTTAACATCGTGGCTATGATTTATCATAATTACTTTTCCCATTTAAGCGCAAACAAATAATGTGATGACAGCTGCTCCCAGATTATCAGATTAGATTTTGTGTGCTGCTGTTTACTGCAGGCAGAGGACTGAGATGATTGTGTGGATTGATTAAAAATGTTCCAAAAATTAACCTTTGGGTTTTGATATGTAAAGGCCGTACGTTTTACTTTTTCCTTAGATAGATTGATAACGAAAGTTAAAGATCTTGGTGGGTGATTTAGGGCATTCCTATTAATTTATTAGATGTTATTTTTTAAATTGAATGTGGAGAATTGGGCCGTTGTGCATGGCCACGTGAGGGCGCTGTTCACACAGCAACAGATAATTTCCCGGCATTATAAAATAAAAATTACCTGCCCTTCTTTTAAAAAGGGTTTTTCTACTGAAATCCTGAAAACAGCTGGCTGTAACATGGGAAGCAGTTTAGGTTTTTGATGCGTGTAGACTCTGGCTTGCATTTTACTTTTTTTTGCCGTTTTTACAGGCCAAATGTCATAGGATGAAGGCTGTTCGTAACCTGCTGATTTATATATTTTCCACCTATCTCCTGGTTATGTTTGGATTTAATGCTGCCCAAGACTTCTGGTGTTCGACTTTGGTGAAGGGAGTCATTTATGGATCGTATTCTGTAAGTGAAATGTTTCCCAAAAACTTTACAAACTGCACTTGGACGCTGGAAAATCCAGATCCAACCAAATATAGCATTTACCTGAAATTTTCCAAAAAGGACCTTAGCTGCTCTAACTTTTCCCTACTGGCATATCAGTTTGACCATTTTTCCCATGAAAAAATAAAGGATCTTTTAAGAAAGAATCATTCTATAATGCAACTCTGCAATTCCAAGAATGCTTTTGTTTTTCTACAGTATGATAAAAATTTTATTCAGATACGTCGGGTATTTCCAACTGATTTCCCAGGATTACAGAAAAAAGGGGAAGAAGATCAGAAATCTTTTTTTGAGTTTTTGGTTCTGAACAAGGTGAGCCCGAGCCAGTTTGGTTGCCACGTCTTGTGCACTTGGTTGGAGAGCTGCTTGAAATCAGAAAATGGGAGAACAGAATCCTGTGGGATCATGTATACAAAATGCACCTGCCCTCAGCATTTGGGGGAGTGGGGCCTCGACGACCAGTCGCTGGTTTTGCTAAATAATGTCGTGTTACCCCTGAATGAGCAGACCGAGGGCTGTTTGACCCAGGAGCTGCAAACCACCCAAGTCTGCAACCTTACCAGGGAGGCTAGACGACCACCCAAAGAAGGTAAGCGCCCAGTGGGCAGGGGAGGAGGGTGCCAGGGGTGGATGCAGTGGGCTGCAGCTGGAATGTGGTGCTGTTCACTGGCCAGGCCTTGCCGTTGTTCCTGTAGCCTAGCATCTTGGGTTCCTTGGATTCCTGATCTGCACTCACAAGGGTGTATGTATCTTAAGCTAGTTTGGGAGCAGCTGGGAGGTGAGCAGGCTGGCTCTGCAGGGTGCCTTGGAAGTGAAGGTGGGATATTGGGCAGGACTGGGCTGCAGAAAGGAGAAGCCAGTTGGGTCTGGAGGCTGGGGACCAGGCAGAGGGGCCTTTTATTTTGGCTGCAGCCTCTTGGGAGACTTGCACATCCCACTTGTGAGGCAGATTTGTAGACTTCTCCCATCTTTCTCCTCTAGCACATACTTAGTCTCTTAATTCCATTCCCCTCTGCTCCCTAGCCTTGGGAGGGGCTCCTCTCTTGGACTTGAAGGATGTATAGCTACAAGGTAACCCCTGGTGCCAGCCCTGTTTAGATCAAGTGAATTCTTACTGCTAAAGATGGGAGCACCCCTTTTTACAGGCTTCACTTTTGCTCTTTGGTAGGTCCCCAGAAGCCCACTGGAAGCCAGACTGCGGGTTTTCAGGGTCAAGTCCTCTCCATAGAGACTTCAGAGGGGAGGGAGCAGAATGAAAACACAGACTGATTCTATGAGGCTCCGTCTGCCTTTTGCAAGTTTTTTTTTTTTTTTTTTTTAAATTCTTTTGGTCCCTGTTGATAGGCAGAGGGAGAGAGGGAACATCTCAGAGGTGAGCTAGCTGGAAAAAAACAAAAAACAAAAAACAAAAAAAACACTGTGCAACAAAAATGCAGAGGAAAAATAAAGTACTGGGGTGATTTGTAGCCTTTTCCTCTGTGGGGAAAGTGATCAGAAGATTTGAGATTGTGGATTGTGTTTAATAATGCAAGACGGGGTGACATATTTTATGAAGATGATTTTCCTGTTTGCAACGTTAATGATTGTGTTCCATTCATTTGTGGAAAGAGCTGATACATATTCGTTGTTGCTCCCCAGCCCTGCAACCAGCCAGTGTGTTGATTTCTTATGCAGGAAATGTTTTCTGATCGTCACAAAGATCCCAGTCTGTGGAAAGGGACAGCCAAGCTCCAGTCCCTCTTTCCTTCCCTTCCCCCAACAGAAGTTGTCTTTGTGGCCAATATAAAATTGACACGTTGTTGGAGAATTTTCTTTAAGGGGAGCCAAGGCTTTGTAAGGGGGAACAGGAGGGGGAGGAGAGGAGTCTAACTGGCTTCGTGCAGTTTGCTGCTGGTGCGATGGGGGGATGGGAAGCGTGGACTCACAGTGGCAAAAGGGAAAAGACCTGTTAGAAAGGCAATGCAGGCTCGTGGAAAAGAGAAATGTGGAAACCTTTCCAGCTTTCTGCAGTTCAGTGTTTCTGTAACAGCTGCGACTAAGCAAAAACAAAGTAGTTTTAAATTACAGGAGTTCTTTTCTCTAGTAAAAATCCCAGTGAAGCACTTGCATCTGTGGGGATGGTATTTAACACCATTTAAAACTAATTAGTGTCCCCTAGAATAAGAATCTACAGTGCACACGGAAAATGCAGTGTTACAAGCAGGATAATAAAACAGTTGACATCAGACACTAGGGTAGGTTTTTTTGTTTTATTGTTTTAGTAAAATTTAGACACACATTTCTTCTAAGTTGAAATTCTCTTATTAGATGGACTGCAGATAGAAATGGGAAAAGAATCTAGTTTGACTGCCCTTCCTTGTGAAAGAAAGCAAGAGACCAAAGCAAAGTTGTGTGCACACTGGGCAAGATTTTCAGAGAATTTGCTAGTCATAGTCATGGCAGGAGGGTTAAGGTGGTCTGGGATTTAGAGACTATGCTTTATGGCTATCCTTAGTGAGTTAAGAGTGAGATTTTCAGAAGCTAGATGTACAAATCATGTGAGAACGTATTTTTTTGTGGTTAATCAGCTGTTGAAATGTGAAGGGAAAATCTTCATCGACAGAAATATGATCACATTAAAATTACGATAATGGTGGTAGAGATGCACTAGGAAGTTTCTGTAACAGGGAAATGATGCTCTTCCAGTGGAATTGCACAACCTGTGTTGTTGATTTCCGATTTTTTGTGCCATTCAATTGTCTAGTTAATGTGAGTTAGATAGGTAAGAATTAGTAGTGCCAAGTGACATGATAATATTTAATGCATTTACAGATGATATAATTGTTTACAGCATTCCTTAACTCACTCAAGGAATCTCTTCGGCTATGATATATTGCAGGAAAGGAATGTGAAAAATCAAACCTCTTATTTAATCAATTTTTTTGCCAAGTATATTAAATCTTAAATATTTGACATAAATGATGTATAAAATATTATGAAAGAATTATTTGATACCATTTCAAATAAGCTACCACGTAATGACTTCCCTAGGGCTTGAGGTTAATAATTATGTATGATTGTGCTGCTTTTGTATAATTTGATTCTGTTTCATCTTTTTTATGACAACATGAAAATCTGGCTCCTGAAGTGAGGTTTAACATTTCACCTATATTTTATATAAGGTTGATTTTTGTGTGTGTGTGTGTGTGTGTGTGTGTGTGTGTAAAAATGTTCAAACTATCCTTTACATTGCCAAGGGAATAAATGCAGCTTTTGACTTCCATTTTATGCAGCTGATAAGTGTTAACTCAGAAGGCCTTGAGTAGACATGCTTCCCACCAGCATTACTTCATAAAAGTGATCCAAGTTCACCAGGAGAGTCTTCACACTCACTGGACACAACTCCACATTGTTCTGTGTGACACTGAGGGGATGTCAATGTTGTATATTGTGAATGAGTCTGTTGGAATCACACAATGAAAGTCAGTGAACACAGAGGAGGCAGTGGACTCTCAAGAATGCAATGTGTACTTTGAAAGAAGATTTCTACTACATAAGTTGAAAAGTTTCCTAGCCACATAGTAGCAAAAAGAAAAATATTTTTTGAAAGATTTATAGACCTGAAGAGAAACAAGAGTTTAAAAATATCTTTTAAGGAAGCAACAGTTGCAAAATCCAATATGTGGTGCTTCACAAAATACTCAACTTTAGTACATTAAAGGATTTTCTTAAGCTCTTATTTGACATAGTTGGGAGTGATACCTGCATATAGAAACTGAGTTATTATCTTCCGAGTTTCCATGTGAAGTGGTGAAAGCCAAGTAAGTTTGAAAATATGGAGAATTTTTAAAAATAATGATATCATAGTTCAGTTTTTATAACCATCTTCATAAAATAGATGTAATAACTTTTTAAAGAAAATTCAAATAACATTTGTATTTTCCTGGTTCTCAGATGCAAGTATGGGCACAGAATAGCATTTATTCAACAAATCATCTTCAGTTTTCTTGAAGGTTTTATTATACTTCTGTGGCCTTTCCCATGAAAGATGATTTTGGGTTATGGAGTTAAGATAGGAAATGTGGCATAAGGTCTTAATCCTTCTTGTTTCATTTAAAGTACAAGAATTACAATTACTTGAACAGAGACTTCACACCAGAATATCCAAATAACATAAGAAGTCTTAATGGAACCTTTGTTTCCTGTTGATGTCAGTGGTTCCACTTCCATACAAGGAAGTTTGGATCCCTGTGTAGATTCCAGTGATGCTGATCATGCTTATTTGTCCTACCCTGCTGACTCTGCTGATCCTTGCTGATTGTTCTACAGTGCAAGGGAAGTCTCACTACGTGCCTGGGAAAACTATTAGCTCGTATTTGTGTGTGCGCATGTGCGTGCGTGCGCGCGCGCGCGTGTGTGTGTTTGCATTTTTAGGCACATATTTATTACAGTCTTGAGGAATTTTCATCACTAGCACGTAGTTGTTCTGTCTTTCTCCTTGGGGCCTGCTTACCTTCACTACTTTCTGTGCTGCCATTCTCCTGCCCTTGGTACTCTTTGCTCCCTTCCTTCATAATGAATGCCATGGTCTCTACTCACTAGAAAGTGAGAGTTCATTCTGTCTGTTTTTCCTTGAGGCAGAGCCTGAGTGTTTGCCTACCTTTTCCCTGGCCTCACAGCCCTCGGCACACACTGAACTGTTTTCCTAGCGTGTGTCACATTGTGCTCTTCTTTCCTCTCTCTCCACCAGACTAACATCTTAGAATAAAAAGTACTGAAATTTTGCAAACCTGTAGCATTT
>PVKN010035978.1:0-11502 GCA_004027915.1 Capromys pilorides | reverse complement strand
CATGCGAAGAGGAACGTGGATCATGCCGGCCTAAAAGAGAAGCCATGGAAACTACCACCAGGAGGGCCATAGGGGCGGAGCCGTGTAAGGCCTTTGGAGGTCACAACTCAGCGCAGACTGCTTCGGATGTTCCAGTTGGAACTATGGAATTTAATGTTTTCCCTGCTGGATTTTGGACTTGTGTCTGTCCCAGTGTTTTTTACTACCCTGTTGTTTGCTACTTTTGGATTGGTAATGTTTATCTTGTACCTTTGAATGTTGGATATGTTTAACTTTTCTTTTATACAGGGGCTCACAGTTGAGAGTTTGTCTTGGCTCTTGGAGGAAACTTGGATCTTGGACTTTTCAGCAATGCTGAAACTGTTGGGACTTTGGCAACTCTTCCAGATGGACTAAAATGTCTTTGCCCAAAGGAATGTGTATGAGACTTTGGGGGTCCAGGGGCGGAATGTTAAGGTTTATGTCTAGTTGTCCCCCCAAAGGCTCATGCAATCATGGGGCAGGGACTTCTAGAGTCTGAGACTTGAGTCATGATCCACTGGGATTATGTGTTTTAGTACGAATGGGATTATGGGTCTGAGTCCTTCTGGGATTATGTGTGTGCCTAAGGCGGATAGGTTGAGACAGAGAGCCTGAATGTAATATAAAGAGAAACAGAGAGACAGATGCTGGCTGTTGCTCTCTGCTCCCTGGTTGGTTGGTTGCCTCTGTCACCATTTTGTGGTTGTTCTGCCACCATGAACTGGATGCCCTCGCCCCTGTTCCACTCAGCCTTGGGCCAGCCGAATATGGACTGAAACCTCCAGGAACTGTGAGCTAGATAAACCTTTCCTTTCTTCATTTTGAGTGTCGGGTATTTGTCCCAGCAATGAGTAAAAGTAACTAAGACACTACCATGGAAACTTTTTCTTAGTTGATATTTTTGTATATATTAACCTATGCAAATACTATGTGAGTGCTGTGAATTGATTACAGATTTGAACACATGATACACAACATTCTGACCTCTACATTGGACTCACGATTTGATTTGAATTTTGGAATATGGTTTTGAATTATTTACTTTAATTGTAATTAATATTTAATTAACTTTCTGAATATTATTTAATTATACTTTTTGTTTTATGATTCATACTGTATCTCTGACTTAAAATCTACTTATAAGACATGGTAAAAAAAAAAAAAAAAAAAGAAACTGCAAGCCAAAGGCACTCTTACCCAGATATGCTATCACAAAATACCTCAGCACCTCACAAAACAATGCCACCAACAATATTTCATTGTCCTTCACTCCATCAACCTCACTGACAAAGCTTGGGAAGACGTCACATACCATACCTTAAACCCAGCCTAGAGGAGACCATGGCCAAGAACATGTCACTGAAGGTGACTTTTTTTTTTTTAAGTTTATTTTATTTTCTTAAACCACATTACATATTTGTTTGTGTTATGGCCGGCTCAGCCTTCCCTGGGAGGTGGGGGGCGGCACAGCATGTGGTGCCTGGGATTGAGCCAGGGTTCCTATGGTGGCCTAAACTTCCTGACGCACGCGCTTTAGACCGCTAAGCCATCTCCCCAGCCCTGAAGGTGGCTTTGAAGGGCCTGACACACAGGTAGTGGAGGACATTGTGTCCATGGGCAAGTTTGGATCTGGACATGGATGGTGTGGACACAGAAGGGCTTGCTGGGGACCATGAGTCGGAGCTGGCGATGAACTTGCAGAACTCCAGAGGGAGCCACAGAGGGCGACTGTTGAGGAATAAAGATTTCACTGAGGGAGAGGAAGACAGGAAGGAGGGTGCTTCGAGGTGGTGAAATCCAGCAAGGAAAGTGGAACGAGCGCCAGGATTTCTTCAAGAAGCACCAGCTCAACAAAACTGGAACTAACAGAGTGTTGAATCTGATAAACAACGTGTTCTCTCATTTCTGGAGGTTGATGCCACAGCCCAGGAAAACAAAATGACATTTGACAGATTTCTATCAAAATTGACTTCGCAGCTAAGAGATAAAGAAAAGAGGAAACCCCTGAAAGAGCTCCACAATGTCCTTATTAAGGGGGACTCTCCCTCCAAACAATGACCTTCCCAGTCACCTTTTTATGCTGCACACCAGAAGTCACCTCCAGCAAGTCACCTACAGTACATTCTCTTCATAGTGTCCTGTACTTTGTTTCATATTTTTGTGGTTAAAATGTAAGGTCGTGAGTTCGAACCCCGTCCCGCCAAAAAAACAAGTTCATATGATTCGGGGCCAGGGAAATAGCTCAGTAGAATAAGTGTTTGTCTGGCAACTGCAAAGTCCTGAGTCCAATCTCCAGTACCACAAAAAAAAAAAATGATTCAAGGGACTACCCTATAGCTCAGTAGATTAAAGTGCCTGCTTAGGCAGAGCACAATGGCCAGGGGTTTGATCCCCAGCCTACCATGCTGGCCCTGACCTGGGGCTTGCTGAGATAGTGATTGAGATTGGGCGTGTTGGCACATGCCTGTAATCCCAGCACTTAGAAGGCTGAAAACAGGAGGATCACTACAAATCCAACCTATGTAGTGAGACCCTGTAGACCCTGTACCAAATGCATATGATTCAAAAAAGATTAATCTTATTTACATTGCACCTGAAGGGGAAATTTTATTGGTTGTGACCACTTTGATTCACAACCAGTAATGTGGGACAAATTAAGTTCATGAGCCAAGGTACCACTGTAGCAAGCTCTTCCTCAAAAGAAAAAAAAAGGCAACTACTTAAGAGGTTGAGGCAGGACTATTATAAGTTCAAAGCCTACCTGAACAATTTAGCAAAAGCCTGTCTCAAAATAAAAAATGAAAAGGGCTAGAAATGTACCTCAGTGGTAAATGTCTGCAAGGCCGTAGTTTACATCCTCAGTAGCAAAACAACAACAGGGAAGGGAGAGAAATAGGGGGTGCTGCCAGGAGCAGAAGGTGGCTATTACAGAAGGCTTTCATCAGTCCCTACAATCAAGCCAACAAGCCGCTTGCTCCCAGGGTGATAGGCTTGTGAGGGATAGGGCCCTTGTATCGGGTAGTGTCTCTGACACAACAAACCACAAGGTACGCATTTTATCCCTTGTTCTTCTTTCATGGATAAATAAATTGAGGTCCAGATCCAGGGAGCAGAACTGGCTGGTATTAGAATCCAAGTCGGCCTGACCTCTTATTTCCTTTTGTATCAGAGATCTTCTTGGTCAAACTGTTGATCAATCTCAAGGTCACTGTTACTATCAACAGTAAATATTTATTAACTGCCTAATGATGGTGATACATGTCAGGCCAGACAAACCAGGTTGGCTGGAAACCCAGGACTAGGCAAAGGATGGAAGCAAAAAAGAGATACGATTGCTCAGCCAGAGCCTGTCCCAAGCCCAGGACTGGAATCCAGAGAGTAAATCTGGATGAAAAAATTGACCAAGTTATTTGCAGCTCAGGGGATAAGGGACAAGAGGCCAGTTTTAAGATTAAAAATGTAATTCCAAACTCTGCCAGAGGTGAAATCACCCCAGGAGCTTGACAAGATATCGATACCTGCCAACTCAAACATTCAGACCTAACTGCAGTGGGGAACAGCTTGGGGACTGGGAGTTCATCATGTGCAGCAAAGTGTGCAGCAGGGACAAGGATGCGTGCAGGCGGGGAAGGCAGCCTTGGAGGTCTGAGGAGGAGGGGACAATGGCTTGGCCACAAGAAGTCTGCGGCTCCAAAGCAGAGAGCTCTGGGTGCCCCCAGGTAGGCACTTGGGAGATGGTGGCTGGAAGGAAGGGCAGGAGACAGGGAGGGCATGGAACAGAAGAGGCAAACTCCAAACTCAGGCAGGGCTATCTGTCTATTTTCTGTCATTATTGTCTGTGTGATCTTGGACAAAGTGTTTCCCCTCTTTGAATACCAGTTTCTACACCCAAAAAGGGAGGACGCTGAACTTGTTGATGGTCACAAATCCTTTTAGCTCTTCTCTTTGGTTCTTGGACACCCCAAACCAAAGCTCATCTATAAAGAACACAGCAATCTCTGAGTAAGGGCAGAGAGGCAGACACATTCCTTAGCAGTCCTGACTCCTCCGTGGACTCCCCATCTACTCTGCTCATGCCACCAGATGCAGGCTGTAGCTGTGGAAATTTCCTCCCAGCCTGGGGAGCATGATGTCCTTTCAGTGTCCAAGTGGAAATTTCCACTCTCTCCTGACAGCTGGTGGCAGATGCCGGTCTGTAGAGCTTGAGACAGACTGAGAACATGGTTATGGGAGGGGATGAGGGACAACTTGTGGTTCCAGGCCACACAGGGGCAGTCAGGGGTTCAGGCATCTTCCTTCAATGAGTATTAAGCCCCTCACCTACTACGTAAGGGGCCCTATTCCAAGGGCCAGGAATAAAGGTGCTGGTAGGATAAATACTGACTCTGCTCTCCAGAAGCACATCATCTAACAGGGCGGGAAGGTGGGAGAGAACCCACATGAATACCAAGAATAAAAACGAAGCAGGGTAGGCAGAGAGGAAGTGATGCTGGATGCAAGGAGCTGGCTATTTTAGAGGTCACTAGAGAAAGCTTTGCTTTTGCGAAGGTAACGTCTGTCAGAGGAAATAACAGGTACAACAGCCTAAAAGCAGGAAGGGCCTTGGCCTCATGCTCAGCTGAGGGTGGTTGGGGAACAATAGAAGGCTATGAGGCCACAGAGAACCCAGTGATCCTGGTGGCCTGCCAGCCACAGTAAGGGCTGGATGGAGCCCTCAGGAGGCTTTTTAGAGGGGCAGTGATATGATCAAGTTACACTTTATTTACTTTTATGGATCAGTATATTTATCTTCCTATCAGAGGTAAAACTTATTATCCTCAAAGGCTTGTCCCCATTACATGAGGTTGCCATGAGAGAGCAAGTTGATAACTTGAGAATAAACTCATGAGGCAGACATGATGCAGCCTCATCACTTAGACTAGGGCTTCGGCAGTGGCCCTGATCATCCTCCTGCTGCTAACTGGCACTGGCTGGGAGAGGAGAGAACTGCAACATGGACACCACCAGCCCAGAGTTCCTAACACTAAAGACCAGCCTCCTTTGTCATCCTGGCTCAGAGACCCAGGCTGTAATTTCTCCTCCCACTCCGTTGGCAACTTTGGAGCAAGTGGCAACACTCTGACAATACCCTGCTGGCACACAGTGTCTTCTGGGTGGTAGCATCACACTTCAGGTCCAAGTGGGTGAGGTTTCGTGACAAGCCACTGGGCTGGTTCCAAGCCCAAGGGGTGCTGGATGAGTCGCCTGGACACTTGTCCTCTCGTCCCTTTTTGAGCCAGCTCTTGCTCAGCTGTGGGAGCAGAGGTGGATGCTCTTTTTGTCGGGATCTTCCTGAGGTAACTTCTCCCTCCACCATCAGCAGCACCCACACGGGCGGGTGGGCTGTGGCCTGCACGCGAGGGCGTGGTGTGGATGGCACCTCAAGTAGTCCTTGGCAATCCTGGCGGTGTAAACAGAGGATGGAGGGAGGGCGGGCGCGCCCTCTGCTCAGCACGCAGAGCGACTGTCGAAAGTCTCACACCCAAAGGTCAGCATGGGTGTTGGTTATATTTTGGGAGACAACATGAAGCCTGCGTAGTGTGTGATGCCTGGTTTGCCTCCCTCTCAGCCAGCTTAGATCATCATGATGCTGCTCTGGCCCTGAGTTCAGCATCCACATATCTGTCCCATGGTGCTAAGACTTCTGGGACACTGTTCCCACTAAGTATAGCTTTGCCCCTGTCAGAACACCATTAATGACAATTACAGGAACTTCTTCCGTTTTGGTGTAACTGAGGCGCGTGGTGCCAAGTGCAGGGCTTGGCTTCAAAGGCTGCCTGTGGAGAGCGCGGTACACAAGAGCAAGGGCAGAAGCCACTGAGCTGGTGAGGAAGCTACTGTAAAAGCCCGAGCCAAAGACAGTGGTGGTGCAGACAGGACAGTCACGAAGCAAGAGGAGACAAACAGGAGCGACTGGTGTCCACACGTCTGCCTGACCTGTCCTTCTACTGTCAGGTCATTTAACTGCCCCCGTCCCCCCGAAGGACACATGCATGGAGCCCCATAATGAACATTCCTTCTTTCATCTACACATTGCCCTGCCAAGGATTCGTGCAGTGCCCAGACCTCGCCCTGCTCTCATCCATCAGCGGCTCCCCAGTGCCTGTCCAGCCTAGTCCGAATCCTCCCCCTCTGACCTCCTGGCCTCATGTCTCCTTACCCCCTTTGCCACCTCCAGACACCATTGTCTCGTCTCTCTCAGTCCTCCACCTGCTACTCCCCCTGCCAGAAACATCCACTGTTGCTTTTATCTGCTCAAATGTGCTTCTCCCTTGGAACTCAAATATGGTGTCAGTTCCTCCAGGACACTCTCCTCAACTGTTCTACCCCATCCCCAGTTGGACTTTTTTTTTTTTATTTATATATTTGGTACAGAGTTCCACTATGTAGCTGGCTCATAGCAACCCTCCTGTTTTCAGCCTCCCCAGCACTGGGATTACACTCAGTCAGACTTTTTGACCTTTTATATACTTGTATTGGTCCTTCCAATAGGATACCTGCAAACTGCCAGCCCCCTCCCTGCTGTGTGTTTCCAGGACTTGGCCTACATTCCTATCACTCAGCACAGAGAAAGCATCTTAAAAAGTGGGATAGATGAACGAAGGCAGTCAGGCTCTTCTTAGGTGCCTGACTGAAGAGAACAAGAGGCGGTCCTGGTCCAAAGCTAAGGGAGGGGTGACATCAGGAAACAGGTTATCAAAGCGGAACAAAAGGTGTTCAGGAAGAGCACCGACTGAGTGTGGAGGCGTTTCAGGAGTCAGAGAGTCCTGGATAAAACAGTCTTGTGTGGCTGAGGACTTCTTCACCTTCTTATAAAATGGAGACAAGAATATCTCCCTTGGAGAGAATGCAACCCAGTGTTTGGCTCACAGAAAACACTGGACAGGTATGTTAACTATTTTCATTTGCTAACATAATGGGTGGGTGAGGCCTCTAGAACAGACATACCTGACCCCGTCCTGTCACTTGATGAGTCACACCAAAACCCCCACCATCTCTGATACCAATAAAAATGCAATAACTCAGAGGTCAGGTCTGGCTTCTTCTTGTTACCAATGGGCAAATTCTTTAAGGACAGGAACTTTTGTCTGTCTCTTCACTGCTAAATTCTCAGTAAGTCCTCAAATTATTTATTAACTTACTTTTCAGTACTGGGGATGGTACTGAACCCACACACTGAGCTAGATCACCAGGCATTTTAATTTATTTTCTTTTAAATTTTGAGACAGAGTCTTGCTAAACTGTCTTCTGCCTCTGAGAAGGCTGCGACTGTAGGTGTGTGCCACCCTCCATAACTCTTTTTTGATTGTTTTAGTGCTGGGGATTTAATTTGAGGCCTTTCACATCTACAAATGTGCTTTACAATTAAGCTATACATATCCTATCCCCCAATAAACTTCTTGAATAAAGCAATGACTTAATTCTCATTGGCTAACTTAGTGCTTATAAGCACTTCCCGCTTCCTTAGGCCAACAGTCCTTCCAAAATCTCAAATTCAACATGACTCCATTAGCTATGACTTCATTCTGTAGCAAACAATGAAAAGCCACAAAAAACAATGCCCTAAACAAGTAAAAAGATTAATTTGCCTACTACAACAGCAGTAGTAGACAGCCAAGCTAGGGTACCACTTCAAGGATGTCATCAAGGACCCAGGCTCTATCTGTCCCCTGCTGTAACTATCATTTTATGTGACTTTTACCCTAAGGATCCCAAAGTGGACACTATACTTCTAGATATCATGTTTCTATTCTACCTAGCAAGGTTTGCCATGGTGGCCAAACAAACCAATGTTTTTCTCCAAACATTTTACAAATGTTTTGAGTCCCAGAAAAATCGAAGACCCCCAGGCAGCTGACTGAAGAATCAAGTGGGGAGAGACATCAGCTGGGGGATAGTTCTCGGGTGGGCTGGTACATAATCACCTAGCAGGTGAAAATTACCCAGTTTATAGATGAGGGCATGGGTGTCCAAGGTCATGCAGGCTTGCTACAACCAGTACTTGAATCCACTCTATGCAGCTCCAAATACCTCTGCCAGGGAATTCCAGGACCCGCATCTGAGGCTATTACTGTCCATGACCATGGACAAGTCCTTTCTTCAGCCTGAGGTTCTGCCTCTAAATGAGGAATGTAGGCTCCATAAAGCCACCAAGGGCCCTAAGAGCCAAAACTGACATTCTTGGCACTGGAAACAAATGCCTGAGTTAGCTGAGGCAGAGAAAAAAAGCCCAAAGCCTCTAGACAAGACACCCCTTGACCTTTTATCCTACCTTTTGGCCCTGTGAATATACAGGGAGGAAGGAGGGCCACTAGCTTCTGCACCTGACCCAGACTGAACTAGGCCTTGCTGGCCTCCTTCAAGGGCAGTGCCAGAGGCTAGGCCTCGGCCTACTCCCTTCACTGGGGCTGACCTCAGCAGTTTGGTGAAATAAAACCAAGCAATGCCATTAGCCCCTAGAATTAGATGTCTGTTTCCTCCAAGCCTTTAAGACTTTGAGAAACCCTGGGTCAACATTTAGGTATATCAGGCCAGGGAGATAGCTCAGTAAAATAAGAGCTTACCTGACAAGTGCAAGGATCTGAGTTCAATCCCCCGGTACCCACACCACACACGTACACACACGTACACACACACACACACACACACACACACACAAATTAGGTATATACTTTCATAAGGTCTTAGAGCCAGCCAAATAGCTCAGCAGACTAAAGCTCCTGCAAGCAGGTGCAAGGGCCAGGGGTTCAATTCCCAGGCCTGCCCAGCCGGCCTCACCCCTGGGGCATGCTGAGATGGCAATTGAGACTGGGCATAGTGGCACACACCTGTAATCCCAGCTCTTGGGAGGCTGTAAACAGGTGGATCTAGTAGTGAGACCCTGAACACCCTGTAGACCCTTCCCTAAAATACAAAAAAAAAAAAAAAAATTTTAAAAGTATACTATTGCAAGGGGCTGGGAAGATAGCTCTAAGGCACAAGTGCCTGCCTGGCAAGTGCAAGGTCGTGAGTTTGAACCCTGGTCCCGCAAAGTATACTATTGCAATCCCAGCACTTAGGAGGCTAAGGCAGAAGGATCATTGTGAGTTCAAGACCAGTGTGGGCTACAAAGAGCTCAAGACTAGCCTGAACTGTATAGTGAGACATTGTCTCAAAAAGACAGGGAAAAAAAAAAAAAAAAAAAAAAAAAATATATATATACATACACACACACACACACACACACACACACATACATACTAAGTAGTGGTAATTACTACAAAATTATGAATGTAATCACTGAATTATATGGTTAAAATAGCACACTTATTATATATATATTTTAATGCCCTTGAACTCAGTAGGTAGCCCAGGCTGGCCTTGAACTCACAGTGATCTCCCAAGTGCTGGGATTGTAGGAATGGGCCACCATGCCTGAGTATTATGTGCATTTTACAAGAGCTTTTTTAAAAACAGAAAACATAATTTTTAAAAGATGCAAAACCTTAGTCTCTAATAATACTGAACAGGGGCCGGCAAGATAGCTGAGCTGTCTAAAGTGCCTGCTTAGGTAAGCTTGGGCAACCATAGGGATCAAGGCTCAATCTGCAGCACGACATGCTGTGCCAGCCCCACCCCAGGGCACACTGAGCTGGCCATAACATAAATAAATAAATAAATAAATAAATAAATAAATAAATAAATAAATAAAGTTTAAAAAAATACTGGACAAACTCTATAAAATTTATATGAAAATATATTTAGAATTTCTGAGCTTACTGTCAACCCATAATGAGTTCCTGGCTGGCAGTGGTCCTGGACTACACTTCGATAACCCTGATTCAGGCTGCTGAGAGATGGACTCCACTCTGCAGAGCTTCTCCAAAGACCTTGCAGATGCATAGGCTCCTGCACCGACTCCCCACTGGGCCCTTGCAGATACTAAGTTAGTCAAACCCAAATAACCCAGGCCAGGCACAGTGGTCTGACTCATAGCCAAGTCTTCTGAGATACGGTGTTATTAAAGCATCCCTCTGTCAGTGGGTGGGAGAAGGGTGGTGCCTAATAACCACGGGAGGAGGGGGGGAGTTGGGGTGGGGCTGGTGGTCAAAAAGAGGGAAGAACAGGATGCCATCTTTGCTTTTAATCCCTATACCAAACTTGACCAAGCATCACCTCCTGGAGGAAGTCACTGCAGGCCTGCTCTGGGCTGAGATGCCAGTCTATGTCCTCACCTCATCTCTCAGGCCTCGTGTTTGTGGGGAATGGCTAGCATGGAAAGTTAGAAAGTGGTGCCTGCAGGCGCAAAAGTATACAAAGAGACAGCATGTGCCTTGGTTCTCAGACACATCAGACTTCCAGATCCTGCATCTTTAACTGCATGGTGCTGAGGAGTACCATCTCAACACTGGGGTCAGGGGACTGGGAGGGACAGGTGAAGCACCTGTGTAGGCCACAGGGAAGTGCATAAGGGTAAGTCCATTTAGAACATCACATTGTGAGTACAGTGGTCTCTGCCTGGTGGAGCAATAGGAAACTGTAGGCTTTACAAAACTGAGATATGTGAGCTCAATTTAAAAAATTCTTTTGTGTGTGTGTGTGTGTGTGTGTTTTTAGGGGAGGGTCTGTAGGGTATATTCAGGGTCTCACTACTAGATCAGACTCGTAGTGATCCTTCCGTGTACAACCTCCCAAGAGCTGAAATTACAGGCACACACCACCACACCCAGTCTCAATTGCCATGTCAGCGCACCCTGGAGGTGGGGCTGGCACAGCAGGCCCAGGGATCGAACCCCAGGCCCTTTAATCCACTGAGCTATTTGGCCGGCCCTTCAATTTTAAAAATTCTAATGTCTTATGAAATTCCTGCTTCTCCCCATTTTGAAAAAATATCATGTAACCCTGATGCCCAGATGTTGTCTGGCACATAAGGGATGCCAATGAATACTTGGTGACTAGCTCTAGAATGATAACGTAGGAGACACAGGTAGGGCAGCCAGAGACCTCAGAGAAAGGAAGAAGATTCGATTCTTTTTTTTTTTTTTTTAATTAATTTATTTATTTGTTTGCTTGTTTCTTTATTCATTTATTTTGTGGCTGGCCCAGCCTGCCCTGGGGGTGGGGCTGGCACAGCATGTGGTGCCGGGGATTGAACCGCAGTCCCTGCAGTTGCCTGAGCTTTCTTAAGCAGGCGCTTTAGACCACTGAGCCATCTCACCGGCCCAAGATTCGCTTCTTAACTAATCTTTTATTTTTTTATTTTTTTTTTATTTTTTTTTAAATTTATTTATTTATTTGTTTGCTTGTTGTATTTGTTTCTTTATTTATTCATTTTGTGGCTGGCCCAGCTTGCCCTGGTGGTGGGGCTGGCGCAGCATGTGGTGCCGGGGATCACACAGCAGTCCCTGCAGTTGCCTGAGCCTTCCTAAGCAGGCGCTTTAGACCACTGAACCATCTCGCCGG
>PVKN010035977.1:0-11531 GCA_004027915.1 Capromys pilorides | reverse complement strand
GTAGCAGCTGTCTCTTGGGATGACATGCGGGACCAGAAGGCAGTCGTCAAGCCTCGCACCGACGGTGGTCCCATGGCCCCAGAGTCACGGAAGGAATCTTCCCGTTCACCCATTCCTCAGTTTTAGAATACAAACCCAAGGCATTCGGGAGACAGCAGTGTGAAACTTTCCATAGGATGCCCCGGTACGCAGCCATTCCGGGCTAAAGTTAATTTCTGACTTTGGAGCACCCGAAAGAGTCCAAACTCAGGGCAGACGAGGAGCCAATGAGAAACGGAAAAATAAAAGAAATAGCATTCCATGACCAAGCCAAACCAAGCCTGCCATGTCCAAATCATATTGGCAAATGGATGCTTTCACAAATCATTTGTTCAGTCTTTCCTAGAGGCAGAAGGTAGGGGGTGGGGATATCTGGATTCAAAAATCTTAGCCCCAGACCAGTAAATTTGTCAGTGGAATGCAATCTGAAATCGCAGCTCTGAAAGTCTCACATGATTTATACCAACAGACACACAAATACCTCGGGCCAAAAGTTGCAACGCCTTGAGGCAGAGAGCTCCTTTCATCTCATCGCCCCGGTCGCCAGCTTGGTGCCCAGCTACGAGCTGAGCTGACAGCACGGGCTTCCCAAGCATGCATCTTGCAGAACCCTGCTGGGCAAAGCCTGGCAAGTGGGCGCAGGCCCCGCCTCTCGGACCCCTCCAGTCAGCCGGGTACCTCCTCCTCCAGGCTGCCCCCCGGCCACCAGCGTGCCCCTTACCTGCAGGCGCTCCGTGGCCGGCTGCCACATCTTCCAGCCTTGGAGTCTGGCGACAGAGACACTGGCGAGACACCGTGGAGCGCGCCGAGGGATGATGAGCTGCCGGGGATCCCCCTTTCACATCTGGGGACAGAGTCCGCGGGTCGCGCGTCCTGGTGCCGGCCGCCGCCGGGTGGGCGCGGAGGGCTGCGAGCCGGAGGAGGCGGCGCGGCGCGGTCCTGTGCCACCGGCAACTTGTGGGCTCGGCCGCGCCGCTGTCCTGGCGCAGCTGCGAGGATTGCGCAGCTCCGCCCGGCCCGGCGAGCGCACGGCGGCGGGGCTGCTCCCTTCTCCGCCCCCCACCCCGCGCCGCCGCCCGGACCTGCGCACTCTGAGCATGCCCGGGGCGGCTCCCCGGCCGCGGGGTGGGGGCGCAGCCAGCGGCCCCTAAATCCCGGTCGGAGGCGGGCGCAGAGGCGGGAGCCCTGGCAGCAGCCCCCCACCCCGGGGGTGAGTGGGTGGACTCTGACACAGGGGTGACGGGCGGGGGAGAACGGGCCTGGGGACTGTGGCAGCGAGGTGGCTTAGAGGAGAATTGGGCACCCTGGGTCCTGAGGTGCCTTGCCTGGGATCGCTCAAGCGTCGGGGACTTGTCTGGCGCTGTGCTGGAGGACGGCTCCCACTCCTTCCCACCGGAATTAACTGAGCACCTATTAATTCTCCAGCCCCCATGCGGGCTCTGAGCTCACAGGGTACAGAGAAGGCCTGCTTCCTCTCTCCTGAGTTCACCTTGAGGTTGAGGCCTTGGGGACAGAGGCAATGCCTGTAAGGGTTAGTGCTCTAGGCAGTGGTGACAAACGCTGGGAAGATAATAGCGTGGGACCAACTGTGAAGCAGGGCAAAAGGGAGCTTCCTCTAGGGCCCTGGCAAGTGCCCGGGGAGGAGCGGAGCCCCTGCGGAGGGCCGGCCCACCTGCGTAAGGCGGACAGACAGTACAGGACCTCAAGATGTGCCCTGAGACCCGCGGGCACTACAGGACACCTAAAAAAGCCACACGGGGCGCCCAGGACTGCAGATTCGGGAGGTGCCGGCCGGTCCAGTGAGCGCACTGCCTCTCCTGCCCAGGCCTGGCTCTCCCGGCCGCTGGGCAGATTGGCACGCATGTCAGCGCAGTCACTCCATCCTGCTACTTCCAGTCAAACCCAGGACCCTCACTGTCCCTTGGCGCCTCAAGCAAAGCCACTGAGCTACCTCTGAGCCTCTGGTCCATCTCCTCAGATGCCTCCCGGATCTTGCCACATCTGTGGGCCCAAACTGCTGGCGCTGAGCCTCACTTCAGGCAGATCAAATCCCTTCTCCTGGGCCTAATGTGTCGGCCCTGCCACCAGGGCGCGCTGAGATGGCCGTTGAGACTGGGCATGGTGGCGCGCACCTTTAATCCCAGCGCTTGGAAGGCTGAAAAACAGGAGGATCACTACGAGTTCTGGCTACGTAGTAAGACCCTGAACACCCTGTACTAAAATAATAATAATAATAATAATAATAATAATAATAATAATAATAACAACAACAACAACACCTCTTCTCCGGACTCGCCATGGTCCTAGCAGTGCTGCTCCAGGTCCTGACGCAGGTGCTTCCCAATGTGATCCCTGTGTGAACCGATTTTCTTTTTCTAACAACTCGTCCCGCATAGCCCCCTCACCTAGAAAAGTCCTAACAAAAGCCAGGGCTTCCAAGCCCTCTGCCCCTGCTCCTCGTGTATTCAACCCCCAAACTGAAAGAGATGCACTTCTTTACAGAAATCTAGAAAAGTCAAATGTACATATTAAACCCCTGCGGAAGCTAAAACGGGAATATTGAGCTGCCAGGGATGTCTTTAGACCGAAGCTTCGAAACCAGCCTCCGTGTGATGCTTCCTTGGAAAAGTGACTTTGTTTTAAATAGCAGCGAGATGAGATAACAGCCTAAATTCAAATCGTGTTCTAGCGTTAAATCCTGTCTTCTCACCTCTCAATGTAATTAATTGTTATGACTCAGTAGCATAGCTTTTAGTGGGGAGTGCGGTGCTATTTAAAGAAAAAAGGCTCCTGCTCTGGGGAGATGGGGAGTTACAGGTCCTGCTTTGCAGACAGATTGGGTGAAGTAAAGAATGTGCTCAAACTCACAGGACATCCCTGTCCCAACTTCCGTTGGCCTTCTAGGAGCGAGGAAGGGTGGCGAGTGGATGGCGGCTGGTGGGAGGGGATCAAAGGGACAAGGTCCCATCCCTGGGTTCCTCTCCCAAGCTTTCCCATTCAGGAGGAGCCTGCCAAGGAGGGTGAATGAAATGGAGACACCTGCTGGCCAGAGGCGGGACTTGCATCTGGACGCCTGCCACTAGGCTCCGGGACCTGGCTGCCCCTTCTCCGTGACTAGAACAAGCTCCGCGGGGCAAGCGGGCCAGAACCCACGCCCGAAACGTACAGGAGGTGTCTGGGTGCTGTGAGTGGAAGCTTCGGGCAAAGGAGTACGTGTCTGGTCGCATGTGCTTACTGTCTTGCAATGATCCACGCAGGCCTCATCTTGTTAGTAAAAGGCCTCATCTTGTCATTTCAAGGAAAATGACAAAAGAAAAAGGAATGGCAAGGTCCAGATGAGTAATAAAGACCATATTTAAAGAATAATTACAGCCTGCTCTAGAAATGTTGCTTAGCAAGATTCAGTCTAATGCAGGGCTCTGAGGGCTAACACACAATCTAGATATCCAGCTCAGAATCATAGTGAGTTGAACTGTGATCCAACACATCAAAGAAACATTAAAATTGTGTTCAGGTGCCTGAAAAGTGCTTATGATACAATTATGATTTGTATTTATTTATTTTCATGTGTTTAGTACAGGGTCTACAGGGTCTTACTACACGCATCGCACTTGTAGTGATGCTCCTGTTTTCAGCCTCCAGAAAGCTGGAATTATAGGCACGTGCCACCACGCCCAGTTTCAATCGCCATCTCAGTGACCTCCCTGTCCTAAGCAGGCACTTTAATTCACTGAGCTATTTGGCTGGTCATTGTTTTTATTCGTTTATTTTTTTATGTATTTGGTACAGGCTCTTAATATGTAGTGATCCTCCTGTTTTCAGCCTCTCCAGTGCTGGGATTACAGGCACACACTCCCATGCCTAGACTGCACTTATGCTTTTTCAAGTAGGCATAACTTTAATATGTACAATATGTATTAATCTCTATAAATATTGGAAAGGAGCTAGGTTGCATCCTGGTCTTCTGCCTAGTGAACTAAGCGAGAACTTTAGCAAGCCTTGGTCACTTTCACAGTTTCCATCTGTAAAAGATGGGCTATGTTGCCTAATACTTGGTATTATTGAATTTAGTGAAGGACTCAATATCTGTAGAGTGCTGGGCATGTGTGTAATACATGTAGTAGAAAGCATCATTTCATTCTTGTTATGTTTCTCTTCATTTTAATTTCTGAAATAATAAAACGCTTGCAAAGTAGCCTTGTGTTTTTCTAAATTGCTTCCATTTGGAATATTTGGAGGTTTCTCTGATTTGATTTAGCTTCTCCAATAAAAGTGACAAGGTCATACTACAGCTCCTTATAATTCTAATTTAAGCAGATGCTCAGCAAAATATACTACGGTTGTGTATTTAGCAAAGGGAACACTAGAAAGCCCTGCTGTAGCATCCTTAGAAATGATGCAAACAGTTGTAGATAGCATTACTAGGAAGCCTGAAAATTCCTTAAACCCCTTACACCTCTCTGTGGTGACACAGCTGCTAGTACATGTCCCCACATGGTGACAGCTCTGTGTTGAGATGTCAAGATGATTCTTCTCCTCCCTTAGAAGCGGTATGTCCAGGTTCCTCCCTGCAGGGTTAGCCAGCACGCTCCTCGCCACCCTCCTGCCCACAGCGCCCTCATTGCCTCTCCAGCCTTACATCGTGTGACAAATTATTTACAAAGATACATACAAATTTCTCCTCTTCCCAGGAGGCTGTAGCCCTTGAGCTCCAATGGCTCACACCTCTCTTTCCAAGGTCGAGTCTGTCCACACCCCTCCATCCCTGCTGAATGTGGATCTTACTCAATCAGTACAATGCAGCAGACAGGACATAGGGGAATCCTCAAGTTTTGAGACACAGAAGACCAGGCAGTTCTTCTCTCATCCCCTCAGAGCCTAAGGTCATCCAAGAAACAGGCTCTAGACAGACCCCCGGGATGAGAAGCAACTAGAGAGACCGGGCCAGCAGTTTCCACACACAGCTGGATGGGTGGTGTGCACCCCTTAGAACACCCAGCTCAGCCTGCTAGGTGACAGCGGCAGTGAGAAGGACCCCAGGTGTGACAGCCGCAGCCAGCCAAGCTTGGGACTCCAAAATCAAGAGCACATAACAGAGATGTATTTTGAACCCTTTAGTTTTAGAGTGCCTTGTAATTAACTGTGGAGGACAGATAGGAAAAGCATCACTAAATAACAAGTTTTTTCCCTATTGAACACCCCATCCTTTCCCTTTCATACCAAATGATATACTAGCAGCAGCACCATAAGGAAGCTTTCCAGAGGGCATGGTGGCACGTGCATGTAATCCCATCACCCTGGGAGCCGGAGGCAGGAGCAGCACACGTGTAAGCCCACCCCGGGCAACTTAGCAACTTTGCAGTGCCCTGCCTTAAAGAATAAAAAGAGACTCAGGCTGTAGCTCAGTGCAAAGGTCCTGGACTTCCTGGGCCAAAGAAGAGAGAAATCATGATCTTACCGTACTCAGCATGAGTGCCTGCTTCCCTTTTTCTTTCAGAGGGGGTGTAACTTCTGCTCTCCCTGTCTCCCCATCCACACGTTTTTCTTAATCTTTGATTGTGTAATAAAGCTCCTAAACCACACCACTAGATTTTCTAGTAATTCTTTCTAAAGGAAGACAAGAAGTGGGTGAACACCAGTCATGTTATGATCAAAGTGACAATTTTTTCTGCTATAGCGTGTAGTGATTGTAAAGCTATCTGCTCTTTTACAGCCCTTCTCACACTCTTGGAAACCCTGCCCATATAAACAACAGTCTGCGCATTCCTCCAGATGTGTAACTATGGCCACTGAGCCAATCAGAGCTGGGGAAAGTGACCACCAACTTGAGAGAGGCACGCTGGTTGGTCTTCACTACAGTTATCCCGGAAAGGGACCAACCATTCTGCATCATTGCTGTCCTCCGTACCATCTTCTGACCAATTGACTGCTTCTATGATTCCTATCCATTCACACCAGCTCCACCTCATGCCACCTTTCCTCTGAATCTGAGAACCATCTGAGCTGATTTCACACAAAACACAACTTTCTCAGCTTCTGTTTTTTCTCTCTTGCTTACATTGCCATTACCAAAGCCAAGAATTCCTTGTTCTCAAACCTGTAGAAATAGGTTGGGCACAACTTACAGAAATTGAATTGTCTAGAAAAATATATCTCTAAGATAAGGAAGATGCTTCTCAATTTCCCTTAGTCTTGGCCCAACTTTAAACTTCGGTGGACAGCTCTGCAGTGTGCAGACCCGTGCTGCTGCGCTGGCAGCCCTGGCTGGCTACCTTCCGCTGTGCTCCCTTCAGAGATGAACAGGGAGATTTCAACCTCAAAATCATAAGGGAGTGGCACTGAGGAAGTCAGTGGCCAGATGATTGAAAACCCAGAATCTTCGTCTATAACAAACTTTACCTGACATTGCCAGTAGAGTGTTGCAAAAAACTCAGGGTGCTTTGGTTTTACTGATCATATTATAAGTGGTAGAGAAAATGAGCAAGAAGTCGCTAAGGACTATTCCAGAGCAGGCCCACTGGCTATTTGCCAGGTACGGCATGGGTGATGCTGCAGGACACCATTTAGGGTCCCCTTTCAGGAACTCTTGAGTTCATTGTCTCAGCAGCCAGGAATACTGAGCAACTCGGAGTCTGTCAGCCTGTCTGGCAATACCGCCTCAGCCAAAGGCTCCACTGGCCCTCTCTTGACACAGCCCACTTACAAATACTCCTCAGTGTAGAGTTCTGAGTCTCAGTGGGGGGCATTTGTAGAGCTCATGTGCTCTAAAGCCTACTACCCAATTAGCCCATGCTCAGTCACAGGTGCCTTGTACTTCAGCTTTTCTTCTTGTCCAGACCTGCTTCTGCCACTTGCTTACATACACCTGAGGAAGATTTGGGCACTAGACCACCCACTGGATGGCAGGAGGTAGACTACGATCATCTCTGAAAGACACTAGCGGGTAATTGAGGTGAGATGTAGATGGAAGATCCATGCTGATGGAGTGAAGACTCAGGCAGGCATTAGAGACTTAGGGCAAATAATAATTAGATGGATTATAGAGTCAGATGATTATTGCTAAGTGCTATGGATATGTGAAACAAACAAAAAGAAACGCTGCCGGGAACTAAGCTGAGACGTGAGAATCGAGATGCTCCTTCAAAATACATAAAGGGGCTCTCTTCTCTACAGGTATATGGCACATGAAACTGAGGACCAGGTCCAGTGATTCGTTACACAGGCAGTAGAGTTCCAGAAGACATGGAATCACCACTCTAGCAAGTAAGTTCAAGACCCTTATTGGCCAGCAGTGAGACCCTGCGGCTTGAGTTGAGGACACACGTTGATGTTTTTACATGTTTTTTACTCTTTGAGTCTAGTTGTTAATCTGTATTTATGAAAATCAACATATGTTTTACATGTTCAGAAATATCGAGGCATTTGGGGATGCAGATGTGTTCTGTACATTGCCACCTACAACAAAAGCCCTATGTCAAAAGGAATTTTTGACATATTTAGAAAAGATGACTAGAATCAGTCATCTAAGCTACTCCTTTAAGAATCTAATAAAAACAAGAGTGGGATACTTGCTACCCCAACATTATTTCTTATCATATAAAATCTCACTACAATTTCAGAAAGTAATTTGGCAATTTCTTAAAAGGTGAGCATACGCTTATCATGTGGCCCAGCAATCTCACTTCCAGGTATTTATCCAAGAAAAATGAGAATATGTGTCCACACACAGACACCAATATTTATAGTGGATTTATTCATCCTAGGTCAAATGGGAGCCAACTCAAATTCGACTCAAAAGGTAAGTAGCTAGGGGTACTGGGCTATATCCTCTTAGTGGAATGCCTCTCACCAGTAAAAGAGAAGGAGCCGCTGGTGTAGACAATAGCACAGGTCAATCTTTAAAACGTAGTGTTCAACAAAAGAAGCGACACGATGGCCTATATATTGTATAGGACCACTAACATTAAATTCTAAAAAAATACAAAATGCACTTGTAAACACATAATGAAGAATTTTAGTAGTTTCTTAGAGTTGGGGGGAGTGGGAGTTACATACACATGGACATAAGAGATCTTTCAGGAGAGAATAGCAGTCCTCAGTTCTTGATTCTGGTGGTAATAAATCAGAGCTCATTCAGCTGTACACTACAGGTAGATGCCTTTAATTTCCTGTAAATGATGCCCTTTTAAAGTTCATGTTGTAAAGCTTTTTTAAAAATGTAATACCTGTGTCCGATTGCTTCTGATTCCACCGCCAACAGATAGGCAGCCAAGGAAAGGGTTGACCCTGCTCTGTAGATGCTTGCATCATCAAATGATACAGGGCTGCAGGCAGGTGACAGCACACTCCAGCACCCATGTGGCACCCTGGACTTCAAACTTCTTTGCTCACTTTTCATAATCAGTAGCTAGGGGCAGCAGCTCTGGTCTAAGAAGGACATGATGCTAAGCACTGTGCTCCCTCGGGTGTGATGGTTGATGGCCTGTCTTGTTCTACCAAGTGAGCCAGTAAGCTTAACAGGAGCTCAAAAGAGTCTAAACAGGCAGTAAAGGAAGGAGATGCTGAATACTGACTGGGCTGTGACTTCAGCTGCATTGGTGAGGTTATATTTGGTCCTACTAACTTTTATCTTGTGAGCATCATAAGAAAAAGAGACCTATAGGAACCAGAGATGCCACTTTTTCAGGGATAAATTCAGTATATGGAGGAATTGGATCTGAGCCAGGCAAGGGGTGGACTGTAGTTAACACTGGACCTCACAGATACCTCCATTTTGCTCCTTCAACTATGATTATGGACTCTTGAAAACTCAGCGCTGAGTCCCATCCAGATCTTTGGCCTTAGACGAAAGAAGATAGCTTTCTCAAAGTTATGCTCTTTTCCTGGGGGTGATTTTCTTTTAAAGGCCAGTTTGTTCAGGAATACAAGGCCCTATGTCAGTGATTATGAGAAGCAATACACACTAAACTATAAAAGCTGAAAAACACTGAATATCACCAAGTAGAAAATAAAGGAGTTTTAGAATCTGATCATACAGAGAAAGCCATTTTCAGCTTTAGGGAGTTGAATAAATGAAAATAGCTCATATAAAATGTGTGTAGCTTAGACCATACTATATAGCCACACATTGTTGAACGATGGGTTTACATTCTGACATATGTGTTGCTGCCAGCTTTGCTGCTGCATCAGCATGGCCGAATGTGCTTGCACAAATCTAGATGGTGTATGTCAATCACTGAGTGAGGTCTCTTAATGCAATAGATAGATCAAGGCAGGAGGTTACTGCTGGCATGACACAGCATACTATCTTACAGAGAGTACTTTTATAAGTAGGGATACATGTTTTTTTTTTCTCATGCTCAAATAACAATAAAATTGTAGTATAGAAGATACATAAACCAGAAACATAATCATATATTTTCATTATCAAATATTATGCACTATATGTAATTGTATGGGCCTGTATGTGTTTTTATAACTGACAGCACAGCAGTTTGACCACAAGTGCAGCAGTAGTTTATGATGCTATAATATATAACAATATAGTCTTCACTGAATTAGAATGATTTTTCAGGTTGCTCCTGATCTTATGAGATCACTGTTGTATATGCAGTCTACCATGGACCTGTATATCATCATATGGTGTTTGACTGAGCCTGCCCCTTTCCTTTATTGCTATGTTCTTTGCACATGTAAATACTCTTTAGGGAAGATTCGCAGAGCATGAGCAGTGACAGGGTAGACAGAATAGCTGCTGTTTGCTAACAGAACTCACCTTGAAGGTCAGAGTATACAGCCCTGCTCTGGACACCAAGATGTCCTGTGTTGGACACCTCAGTGTTTGCTTGGACAAACACTATTACAAAG
Organism: Capromys pilorides; assembly: GCA_004027915.1. Classification (NCBI taxonomy): domain Eukaryota; kingdom Metazoa; phylum Chordata; class Mammalia; order Rodentia; family Capromyidae; genus Capromys; species Capromys pilorides. The sequence continues at coordinate 1,625 of PVKN010035977.1, read as the reverse complement.
TGCTATATTTCCCCAATGCCATTCTGCCCATTTTCCAAAACCTTTTTTTAATTTCCCATAGCCAAAACCAAATTTATGCTCTATGTCAAAAAAGTAGTTTAAAAGAAATTTAGCATAGCATTTCATCTTAGCTAAGGCTAGAAATGTAGCCTATTTCTGACTGCTGGGAATTCCATTTGGGGCAGCATTTACCTCCACTGGTCAGTGAGGAAACACACATACAATGCAAGGAAACCCTTCAGCCACCCACCTTCCACTCTACCACTCCAGTTTCTCCACTTCCTCTATCTCAGGGACTTCAATCTATTTTAATACCCTATGAAATCAGTCAAGTGATCCATGACCCACACTGTAAAGAAATAATAATTAAGCCAGATAAACAAAATATGAAATGTCAAAGTGTGCTCCACACACGAAAGGCATGCAATGCTTCAGGAAGCATCTTTACACTGTGTGTGTGTGTGTGTGTGTGTGTGTTTGTGTGTGTGTGTGTGTGTGTGTGTGTGTGTGTACCATATGTCATGAAGCAAAATATACTCTCACTTCGTATTGGATGATCTGTTCTCTACTGCTTTTCACCATAATCTGTACAAATGTTGAAAAATATCACTGTCAAATGAGTTTTCCCATCATCAAAGATGTGTGCTGCCTGTCCCAGTCCCCTTGCTTCTTAAGGACACATGCACGGTCTCTCTCTAGCCTCTTGCTTCCTTCCTTTGTTCCTATAGTGTTTTTTTAAAAATTTCTTTTGATTTACCACATATTTGCCAAACATAGTGATCTCACTCACCCTAGAGAACTGGCACCTGTATATAATATGTCTTAATTCTTGTCTTTTCCCCATTAGATTCCCCTCCTATCAACCCTTTTCTTTTCCTCAGTTACAAAACCTTTATCTCCATTTTCCCGTCTATTCTTGTGTTTAGATCCCTTTTGCCTACCTTCTCATCTGCTGCCCTTTCCTTGTTCCCTTTTCTGTTTGAACATATTCTTTCTGTTTTCCAATATCAATTCTCAATTTTGAATTTTTAAAAACTTATGTGGAGGGGCCTTAGAGATAGCTCCACAGTCTTAAGCATCACCAAGGCAAGCGCAAGGACCTGGGTTTGATTCCCAGTGTTGCATGCCATGGTACGGGTGCATGCCTGTAATCCCAGCACTGGGAGACTGAAACAGAAGAATCACTGTGAGTGTAAAATGGGTACAGAGATCCTGTGCTAAATTCATAAATTAAAAAAAAAAAACCTTATGTGGGAATAAGTTTAAGAATAACTATAATGGCAGAGAAAGAGGTTACATACAATTTTTTTTTTTTTTTTAGTATCCCAGTCTGTGATTTAGGCTGGCCTTAAACTCACTATAAAGCTGAGGTTGACCTCAAACTCATGGCAATCCTCCTGCCTCAGCCTTCCGAAAGTTGAGATTGTAGGTGTGCACCACCACATCCAACCAGCAAAAATAATTTTAAAGTCAAGGAAAAATGTCAGAAGGAGGAAACCCATCAACTTATTCTATGGCTGTCTACAGTTGATTTCTAACTGTGGCTTTTGCTTCTTCTGTAATTACCAAGCTCACCCATAAACTAAAATCAGAAAAGCAGCCCCACTGCATCTGGAAATAAACAC
>PVKN010035976.1:0-11517 GCA_004027915.1 Capromys pilorides | reverse complement strand
TATACAATTAAGTATGTGCTCAAGTTCCCTTTGCTTTGTTTGTCTATTTAAGTATATTAATGTAAAATAGATTTAAATAAATGTCTAATGAGAAGTTCAATGGCTATTTACATGAGATTTAAAAGACTTTTAAAGAAACACTCAAGCATTACTGCTTTCTCTTTCTTTGCCTCTCTTTGCCACTCTATCAGGGAGATGGGTGGAAAAGATGCCATAGGATTGTCTAAACATCGATCTCTAGTTACCATAATTTGCCACCCTTCACCATTCTCCTTTCTATATAAAAAGTAAGGTTGTTGCCCCATAAGCTCACTAACAGCTTCATGTTATGATGAAGTGTGCCAACAGGGCTGTTGGTGTCCCGTCATAACCTGAGCTTGTAATATTAGATCTCTCAGTATGTGCATCTAATGTTAGGACACCAGTGAGGTAACATCTGCCTGGTGCCAAGGGCTAAAACTGTAGTTTGATCCCATGTCAGCAAACACAACTGGAGTTCACCTGGCATGTTGTCTCTGATCAGTAGTGGTAGGAGTTGGGACGAATTTTTAAACTATAATAGACTCCCATATGCTATGATACTTGTACACTTGCATTTTTTTGTGTAGTTTTTAGGAAAGGGTCTACACTTTAGGGTCTCACTACTAGATGGGACTCATAGTGATCCGCCTGTGTATAGCCTCTCAAAAGCTGGGATCACAGGTGTGCGCCACTGCACCCAGTCTCAATTGCCCTCTCAGCTTGCCCTGGTAGACTCCTGTCACTGGCCAGCGATGGGGTCCATCAGCCACATCAGTGTTCACAGGTGACTCTGCTTTTCCATGGAAGACAGGACTCTGCCAGGTCAGTCTGATTTCTAAATGTTAACAACTAATGCAATTTTGAAAATACTGGCTAGGCCAAATGACAAAATTATCTGCTTCTTATACCTTGTAAACCCCGGCCCCTGTACCTGCTTGCAGGCACTTTAATCCACTGAGATATTTGGCTGGCCCTTGTACGCTTGCATTCTATAGCTCAGAGAAGAAGAAGGTGTGGAAGATGTGATGAGAATGTGATAGCTTTTATGATCTTCAAAAGATAAGAATATCTCTTGGGTCTTGCAAAAATACACAGATCTGTTAGAATTCGCAACATAAGATACCTGCAGGGATGACTCCAGTAAACATGAATAAGCACTTGAATGTAGGAGGAGCACAGAGGGCCTGGCATTGTTTTCACTGAGCTACATCACCAGGTACTCAGTGCTGGCCAGCCAGCAGTGAAGTCCATCTACCACATCAGTGTTCACAGGTGACTTTGCTTTTCCATGGAAGGCAAGACTCTTCCAGATCAGTATGATTTCTAAAAGTTAACAACTAATGCAATTTTGAAAAAGTACTGGCTAGGCCAAATGACAAAATAATCTGCTTCTTATACCTTGTAAACTTACTTGGATAACTGTTCTCACTCTTTAATTCCTCTTATTTATTTCTGTCCCTTTGTCTCCCCCTCTCTTAGCCTCCCTCACTTTCTCTCTCTTCCCCTTTTCTGTTATCTTACTCTCGTGTCTGTTTTGGATTGTCCATCAAACTGATTTGATCTGAGTAGATAGAAACAAATACAAAATTTTACTATTTACTTATTGACTTATTTAATTTTTGGTGGTACCAGGGATTGAGCTTAAGACCCTGTGCTTGCCAGGTAGGCACTTATTCTACTGAGCTATCTCTCTGGCCCTTTTTTTTTTTTTTTTTTTTTTAACCAGGGATCAAACTCAGGACCTTGTACTTGCCAGACAGGCACTTATTATTCTGAGCTATCTTCCTGTTCATCATCAACTATAAAGTTTTAAGCAGTGCATTCTTTCTATGGACATGAGCTTTCATGGTAGACTCTTGTCACTGTCTTTGTTGCAGACAGCTCTGCATGGCCAGTTTTGTCTGAAGGAGATACATCCTACAGACTTTATGGTTGAAAGAAGTGAGCTCGCAGAGCAAAGGAGAGGGCGCACACTCGCAGCCTTCACTGCTCTCAGGTAGCATGCTGTAGGTCTTCATAATGTGAAACATGGTGTGATACATAGAAGAAGTGAAGAGGAAAACCGTATTTGGAAAATGTTCCTGCAAATATTTTAGATTCAACTTGTATGTATGTATGTATGTATGTATGCATGCATGTATGTGTATGTACGTATCTATTTGGCACTGCAGATCAAGCTCAGGACCTTGCACTTGCCAGGTAGGCCCTTATGCTGCTCAGCTATCTCCCCAGCCCCTTTGTGTTAAATTTAGTACTGTTTGAATAACTATGGTTCAGTTTAAGGGAAATCATTACATGGTGACCAATGTTGGGCTTTAGAGCTTCTTTTCTCCCAGCAGAATTTCCAAAGACTCTGTCAACAGTTGCATAAACAAATTCTTTAATGCATCACAGTGATGCTGAGGTGATATTTTCCATGATATGAAATCCCTTCTAGAGCTTCTGTTAGAATTAATGGCCACATGAACAACTGAGAAACTCATGAAGGCTGGGCCCTTAGGAGAGGGTCACAATGGCTCTACTAGAAGCCTATGAGACATCTAACATTGCAAGGTAAGTAAGCTGCTTATAACTTACAGGTAAGCTGTTTATAGTTTACCCAGCATGGAACACTCTCTTGTGGCATCACAAAACAGGTTAGGCCATATCCTTGTAAGTGCAGAAAGCTCAAGAGTCTTGAGTATGAACAACAACCATCATTTTCTCTTTCTAGAAAGGCTGTAGCTTTCATGACCCTCTCCTAGGGGCCCTGTAGTGTGAAGGAACAGAGCTTACTGTCTCTAGAACAAGAGCGCCTCATCTGCAAAGGAGCTTAGGCATTTTCTGAATGAGTTGCATAAACATGCTACTAGCTGCACTGTCTTGTCTAACCTAGAACTTCTCCCAGAGATGTAAGTCAGGCCGTTTGAATACAAGCTATTATTATTGGGTCAGACAAACAATGCAAGCATTCTGACATGAACCACGTTTCTTATTTTTTAAGAATAATTTTAACACACACACTCCACTGACCAAAGGATGACACTTATGATTCAGTGTCCAACTCACAGCAGGTGGAGATTTAACTTAATTTTTTAATTTTGTGGAACCAGGGATTGAACTCAGGATCTTGCATTCATCAGTCAGGCACTGGTGCCCCTGACCGATCTCCTCTTGTCCAGGTAGAGATTATTTTCATTGTCTGGAATTTGTTTAAAGTCTTTCTGGAGCTGGAGAGATAGCCTGGCAGTTTAAGCAGATGCCTGGCAAGCATAGGAACCTGGGTTCAATCCCTGGTACTGCATTGCCATGCTGGCCCCAGAACCCAGGGCATGCCCTGCCTGCCTGGAAACCAGGTGTGGTTGTGCACACCTGTCATGGGGAGGCTGAGACAAGAGGATCTCTATAAGTCTGAACTGCATAGTGAGACTCTGTACCAAATACAAATAAATAAAGAAAAATTACTTTTAAAAATTAAAGTCTTTCTGCTATATGCTAAAAGAGCAACATGATTGTAATTTAGGTGTCATGAAATCGGACTTTCCTGTCAAAAGTCTGGCTTTGTGGGGTTCATGCATTTGGGGAAATGGAAATTTAAAAACAAATGCAGTGAAATCAAACCAAAACAGAAACAGAAAGAGGAAATAGCAATAAAAGCAAGCAGATAACAGGAAGAGCACAACATAGACCCCACTGCTCATCGTTTTGTGTATTCCTGGGGCAGCGCACAGTGAAGGATGCATTTATTTAGCACTATAATCCTTGATTTTTATTCTTCAATCACACATTAGTGAAGCAGAATCAGAGGGAAATGTGTTCAGTTTTCCTGGTCACCAAGTGTGAGTAGTTTACGACACGACCTGCATGTGACAACTATGTCCTTCTCCCTTTCCTCACTGTGTCCCCCAACGTCTCATGTCCTATTTCATCTTTCCTACTATTTGCGATGGAAAAATCAATGGAAGTGCAGCATTAAAAATTCAAGACTGAGTTGGAGGCTGTGCAAATCTAGCTCGGGTGTCCGAGCCCTCAGATTCCAAACTGTGATTCACAGAGGACTCCTGTCAGGAAGCGTGACGTGAGGCGGGACCCCTGAACCCAGCAGCTCCCGAGGGGCACTGCGGGGTCACCCACTCCCCACGGAGTAAGGCTCAAGTGGTCCCCACCATGTGTAACACTGGCAGCCTCTCTCCTGTTCTCCTTGTACACATTCGCATATCCTTGAGGCTTGAACGACTCCGTGTTAGTCACCTCTGTCGGGGTCCTTCTGAATCCTGCTTATTCCTTCTTTTCTTGCCTTACTACTTGCTGCTCATTACTTTTTGATTAGGGATCTGATTCTTCGTGAAAGAGCTGTGGTTGCATAGATCGTCTTGTGGGCAATTCTGTTGTCTCGTTATTCTATCAGCGTAGACTTTGTGGGACAATATCATTATCTGCTCTAATTTGAATATGTTTTTCAAACATTGATAAATTAACTTGCATCCCACACACAAGGCACTGGAACTCCCACAAATAAGAAAGTGGTGGGAGTTCTTAGGACACGTGTGCATTTACCATTTTCAGCTGAAGCAAAGGAAGATGGGTTAAGGGGAAGGGAAGCTATGGGAAGGGATTAGGGAAAGCGCAGCAAACAGGGGTGAAGTTTGTCATCCTTTCTCCACTGCAGAGGCTCCTTGTGACTAAGAGACATCTTCTCCTTCTTGGTGTACGTCGAGATGACCTTACTAATAGGGATTTCTTTTATAAATATAGATTTTCCTTACAAACGTAAAACACACTTTGTAGTTTTGGAGGCTGTCTTCTTTCTGCTATTTCTGAAAACAATCAGTACAAGTTGACCTCACATGAAGAGCCATAACCGAGAAGATTTTGCCGTCCTTCGCTCCTGTATTCTGGTTTCCTGCTGCATGGTCCTTCGGGAAGAAACGTGGCACATGCGACATCCCATAGGCAAGGAAGTAATCCCGACGTGAAAGCAGCCATCAGGAAAGAGAATCCCTCTCCCAGGGTAAAAAAGAGTTGTGTGAGCTGTGAAGACAGCAGGCAGGACACACGGGTGGGTTTTGGTGACTGCACTGGGAGCAGAACCCTGCATTTCGCTGGGGAACAGGGCGCAAGTATTGACAGTGACATAAAGTCAGGAAGACTTTTCCTTTCTGTCTTAAAGTATGTGTCAGTTTATATATCTTTCAATAGTGAAAGGAAAGAATCCCAAAGACGAAGATGATTTCGAGTTCATTTTGCTAACTTTCAAGATTAACATCTGGAATCCTTACAAGTGGTTTAGGAAAAATATCAGCACATGCTTTTGGTTGCGTAAACCTCAGAGGAGGAGAAACACAAACATTTGAACATAACACACTGTCTATTTTTTAAAATAGCACAACAAACCCCTACACACATTTATCTCTCTCCGTTCTTGTATTTTTGTGGTAGAACCTCAAGCCACCAATTATTCCTGAGAACTCAATTTCCACACTTTCCATGTATGTTAGAATATTTTTGTGCACTACAGTTTTATATCTACTCTAAAATATTCATTACTCAAAAATAAGTTGTAGTTTTGACAATGATCTCTTTCATTGTGATGCTCCTGTGATGCAAATGAGATTTTTGTGGTTCTGTCAGGAAGAAAATACAGTTTCGTTAACCAGCACCACTGCACTAAGCAAATACACAAAGCTCAAGTCAAACGCAGGCCAGGCTTAGCTATGTGCAAACAGAGGCACACAAAACAGCATCTGTTGTTCAGTGCAACCCGGGTATTAATTTGATTTTAGGTGTTTAAGAAGAATAAAAATATATTTGCTTTAATCACAATGATGATTTTATTTAAACCTAGTTCTCACTATTACTAATTTATTTTAATTCATTCTATGTACTGGCTGATTTTTCACTAGTCATTTCTTTTCAAAGCTGTTTGTTTTTAAAGATGACCAGGTATTTAGTTTTTTTTCTCATATTTATCACTCAGCTGGAGCAATGTATGGATAATGAATTTATTGTATATTCTCAGGATTAAAACCTATTTATTTATTTATTTTTGTGGGACCAGGGTATGAACTCATGACATTGCACTTGTCAGGCAGGCACTTGTGTCATAGAGCTATCTCCCCAGCCCCTAAAACCTATTTTTAAACTTTATTTTTTTAATTTGCTTTATGTTATGGCTGGCATAGCCTGCCCTGGGCGTGGAGCTGGCCCAGCATGTGGTGCTGGAGTTTAAACCTCAGTCCCTGTGACTCCCTAAGCTTGCCTAAGCAGGTGCTTTGGATCGCTGAGCTATCTTGCCAGCCCCTAAAACCTGTTTTTAATAAGAGATTGCTTCAATCCTAAAACACTTCCACTGATATTGAATCCTATATTCCACAATAGGACTCTAACAAAGAAAATACAGCTAACATAAGCAATTGACTTTCCATTTTTAAAGCAGGGCACCAATAGGATGGTTTGTCCGTGACACCTCCAGCATCATGGGTTTGTAAAGAGAGATCTCCACAGTAAGTTAAGAGAAGTGAGGCCAGGAGATTTTATAGAAACAAACACTAAAAAAACTATAAATCAGCACCAAAAACCCTACAATTATGTTCTAAGAGAGACCTACCATGTTTAATCATAAATTAGAACCTTGGTTTTGATCAATAACATTAAAAAACATATACACAGAAGCTATCTGTCTGTCCAGGACTTTGTCCTCAGCATCTAAAGCAATTCCTGGCCCCTGTTGTTCTCTGATTCTGGATGATTCAAACCATTTGATTTGTACACCTTTGTATGCCACCAAGTTTTAAGGAAGGTGTGTGTTACTTCTGCCACATTAGATAACACTTTGGGGAGCTTTTGCCAGGGATAATGCTCCCTAGGTAAAAACAAGGCATTATCAAATGTTGGAAAAGATTCTCAAATCCATGTGATGAATGTCTTTCTTGTTAACAATTACCAAAATCCTGGGGCAGACTCAGAATGTCTGATTCTGTACAGTGACCCTGAGAATAAATGAGAGACAAAGAGAAAATTTATAACCCTAGTTCCTCGGTTGTAAAATGACGAAGACGAGTGGCAGTGACATTGGTGACCTTTGACATCAAAGAGCAAAGATCTCAACCTTCTACCTTCTGTGATAGGACAAATACGACTGAAGACCTTTCTGAGCACAGGTCTGAATCCCTCTCACGCTGCCGCCACTGCCATCGTCACACTTTGCCTCCTCCTGCCTGAGCCTTCAGTGTTTCTCCGGCAGCATCTACACTAAGGCTTTTCTTTAACTTCATTTTTCTGTGTTCTCTCCTTTTCTCCTCCTGGTGATTTTAATGTTTTCATGGAAAATATTTCCTCTCTTCTAATCCAATCCTGAAGCCCACCTAACAGAAATTCTTCATTCATTTGAAGAGAACACTTGAGGGTTTGAGCAATTCCCAAAATGGTTCAACCATTGACTGGCAGAGCTGGAGCTAGGAGCATACGCTTGGTGTCCTCAGCTGCTTCTCTGTTTATAGGAAAATCGCCCAACACTACTGGCCTGCAAGTTTGCAGTCCTCTGGACTCAGAGCGTCTCCTATATTTTCCTTTCAGCAACCACGCTAAATTATTTATCACAGCTGGGACAAGCAGCACCCTTCACCTGCATTATATTCTTTTTTTTTTTTATGGCAGCATACTTGGTCATTTAACATTCTCTCTCCTTCCTTTCTTTAGTTATGTGTGTCCCCTGTGCCAGGGGAAGGATATCGCAACCACACCCAAACTAGTGGGGCTATAAGGGCAAATATAAGAATGGTTTTCCTTTGTAGGATGCTGGGAGATGGACACAGGAGAATCACAAGTTTGAGTCCAGCCTAGGCAGCCAGGAGATTTAGCAAGACAGTCTCAAAATTAAAAAGAAAAATGGGTGGGATATAGCTTAGCATAAAAGCATTGAGTTCAGCTCCCCGTTCCATTCATTAAAGGACTTCTGTACCGACAAAAATTCACACAAAGCTATTTTATGAACATTTACTCCTAGACTTACAATAATTACCTTAGAAAACTCAGTTTAAAATAATTAGACTTTTTGCCTCCATAGTAATAAAATAATTTGAAGTTAAGACAGGATGAGAAAAATTAAAACATTTTATATATATTTAAATGATAACTACATCAGGTTTTAGGATAAACAAAGCAGCCATTAACGTTACAGTGCTTGACAGCTGCAAGAATAACTGAAAGTGACACTAGCCAGCACTCTACAAGGTGTAAGCACATAATTTACATCTTAGTGAAATTAAACATACTACAATAGTTTAGCTCCCAGGCAGCAGTGCTATCAAATTTGTAGAAGTAGATTATGACATCATGTGAAACCCCAGGACACACATTTGAGGCTGGTTATTATAGTTCGTAGTCTGTGCTGCTGCTCTGGTTAGCTTTTCATTTAATGCATTGCAGGCTTCTCTTTAAAAACACAAACAGTCTTGGTTGAGGAAGCTACCACCTAGCACAGCTGGGAAGCCTCAGGTTGTGGCAACGCCATGGTTAGAGTCGGTGCTGATGCCTTATATCGGAGAAGCACTGAGAGGTCCGAGTTATAGACAAAGCGTAATGATATTCATTTTGAGTGGCCAGTAAGTATGCTTTGGGAAGGTTTTCAAATTTACCTTTTTTCAAAATCCTTCTTAGGTAAGAGTGCACAAAGCTTCAATAAAAAACCAAAAACCATAACAAAAACAAAAACAAAAAAATCAACCCTGCTATGTTTAGTAGAGGTTTTATTTGGATTGCAGCAATCTGAACCAAACAGAACACATCAGTCACTAGAAGTGCAGACATTTACCTGGGTGAAGAAAGTGGGGAATCTGTGAACAGCTAAAAGGTGTGCTTAGTATTTTGTGTGGAAGAGTCTCTTCAGAGTTTCATTTACAAACATAAATCACATCCAATTTTTTTCCAAAAGGGTCAATTTTCCAAAATGTTTTTGTTTATTCTGTTTCATTTGAAAAATATTTTTTAAGGGTTGTTGAGACTTAGAATCTCTCATGACTGGCATGAGAAAGGATCTTGTAATTTGAAAATGTGCCCTCTCCTTCCACCAAAAGTTTCTAAGCTTTCTGTCTAAAGAATCTGTGGCCTTCATACTTAACTCCAGATATCAAGAGTAAATATTCATCTTTAATTGGAAAAGAACCCTTGAGGATCAGGGAGACAGAAATGGCAGGGCGAAACTTCTCTAACTGCTGCTTGCGGGCTCTCAGTGTGGGCTGAGGCTGCAGTTCTTACAGCTCAAGTCTTCTAAACTGGGGACAGAAGGTGAATTGAGGACCACAGGAGCTATTTGACTACACGTGGCAGGAAAGCCATCTGCTCTATGCCAATACAGGGCAGAGTGCTATGAAACTCTGGGTAAATGGTGATTTAGCATGGGTTTATCGTAACACTTTTCTGGAGACCCAGCTGTCTGAATATGCCCCCAAAGTCCCACTAAGTTCTCTCCTCTTGCAAGGGTGAAGTCTTACAAGATGGAAAGTTCACATAGTAAATTTCAATTACATACTAGGAGTCAGATGGCCTCAAATCACTGACCTCTTATATGCCAAAGATGAAGAAAGTACACATGGCCCAAGAGTCTCACTGAGCAACCCAAGAGCTCCAAGGCCTGGCTACAAGTGCCATTTTCACCGAGTCTACCAGTGGAGCACCCATGGGGCTGTCTTTCTTGAAGTCCAGTTATAAATTATAGACAAGCATCATCAATAACATCTATTAATAGTAAATTGGAAAAGGTTGTACAGAGAAGGATTTAGGGATGCTTATGTCACAGTTCTGACCATAATTCTCCATGGAGGTCAGCAAATTGGAGACTTTGGAGAATGTTAGGAAAGTGATGAGGCGAGATGAAGGAAAAGCACCATCAACCTTACGACCTTGGCTAGACCGTGTTGGCGTTAGCGACCTTTGAAGGATGAAGCGGGATCAGGTCACAAACGGTCCACAGAAATGTTTCCTAAAGATTGATGATGTAACATTCAAACAGTGGAAGGAATGCTAGAAAAGTCTATGACAGACATTGTTTCTGAGCTGGAGATGATACTGTAGGATATATTTCAGAGAGACGTAGGAATTAGGTAAGTAGATAAAATTCTGACTTCTCACTTCCAAAAAGGAAAAGGTGAAAGGAACTAGGAAGTTAATGTAGAATGTTAGAGTGAATGAAGAGAGACTCCCTAATGATTCCATAAAGCCTTGAACTTGAAATATGGAAACACTGAGGCCATCAGAACAGGTCATGTTCCTCTGCCGCCAGAGACTTTGAGATATAGAGTGATGATGACGATTCAAACAGGAACAAACAATGTGCTAAAGCTACCAATTGCTACTTCTGCAAAAACCGTCTTTCCTCTTTGACTTGAGGGCGAAAGTAGTTTAAGGAAATTTCAACTAAAAATGTCAATATATAGAGTAACACATCAGGAAACTCATTCTTAAAATTTTCTCTTTCTAGGGGAGTTTTTCTCTTTTCCCTATTGCTGATTTTTCCTCCTAACATTTTCATTTTTTTGAGGAGAAGGGGAGGCTCAGTCCAACCTGAGGACAGGGCTGGCATGGCATGTGGTGCCAAGATCAAACCATGGTCCCCTGCAGCTGCCTAAGCAGGTGCTCTAGACTGCTGAGCTATCTCACAGGCCCCATTCATTGTTTATTTGAAACAGTGGTGCACATTAAGATGGAAAGACACTGGGAAGACCTTGATTTAATAATACCATAAAAATCTTCTCTTCCATGTGATAGTTACAAATCATGAAAGACAAAGCTCTTGGGAAGTCAATGAATAGCATGCAGTAAGTGAAAGTGATGGTAGAATATTTTTATGTATTTACAGATAGTCACTTTTTCTCCTGTGTTCTCCTTAATTTAGGACAAATGAAGTGGAAACACTGGGCACGATGGGCATAAGGATTTACTAAAGGTGAACAAAGCAATGGTCGGTTGTACTGCCCTATACCAAATCAATAGCAACATACAAATAGGCTACACATGAATCACTCAACTAATTCTTTGGTATTTTCTTGCAATTCTTTTTTCATTGCAGATTATATTCTTTAATAGCCATCAGTATTGAAACTTATGTTTGCAAAAGTGAGAGAGTTGATTAATAGGTATTTTATACATCTGGTATTTTCTCATAAAAGACTTGAAAACTTATTTCAATTATCATACCACCAACAAGGATGCAATCTGTTCACCAGGCCTGTTTACGAGTGGCTGCTTTCGGTAATGGCTGTTTTGTTAGCCCGGGAAATGAAATATAATATTATTAAACAGAGATATGCAGAATGAGTTGTCAACTTATCCATCTTCTTGATGTTTATAGGCTTCATTTTTTAGAATGTTTATTTTATTTTCTGGGATCGCACATTAAAATATTTTCTATTTGAAAGGTGACAATTTCTTTTTTGGTTTTAATGTCTTTGTTAACATTCTCAGACTTATAACCAATCAAATAAAGAAATTTGTGGTACATATCCTGTTAATTCCAGTTAG